>JAVQJL010025702.1:0-10198 GCA_036024295.1 Nannoperca obscura | reverse complement strand
ACCTTTTTTTTTCAAAATCTTTTTTAATTATTTTTAAAACCCCCCCCCCCCCCCCCGCAGGCCCGTATTTGGGGCACTGCTTGTTATCTCCCAGACCTCTTTAACATCCAGCCTCATGTTTAGTTTAACATGACAAACCTGCAAAAAGGCCTTGACTTAAAGCGCCTCTGGCAACAAACACACATTATGTCCACTCCTGAACACCGAACCTTGCCGCTCCACATCCTGCAAATATCAATAAAAACAAATGCCTTGCAACTAAATCTCAAACATTTGAAATCCAATACTTCTTCACTGGTGTGGAACCCCGTGCAGGACCGCCGAACAGGCCGCGATGCTTAATTTGTGGTATGAAATCGATGTTCAGGCCCGTTTCTGTGTGTGTGATCTCATTAGCCTCAGTGGGCGGCCCACCTATCTGTCGGGACGGCCGCACCTCTCAGCCTCGTTGGGAAACCGGCAGCAGCAGTTAATCAATGCTACAGAGCGGCGGGGTGCTCCCGACTCACATGATTGGTTGGAACAAAGGAAGATGCCGTCAAATAACTGACAGCCAGGTGGGCAATTACAAGGCCAAAGTGAGGATCAATCAATATCTTTCTGGTTAATATGAGGGTAGGAAGGTGAATATGTACACTCTCTTCTTGGCTTCGTGTGCAGTGAATAAAAAGGACGTTTCCTCGTCTCTGTAATAAGATGTAAATAGGCCAGAGCTCCGTTTCTGCGTCTGGCAGGTCTGATTGAAATGTGAGAGGCGGTGGGCTCATCAATCTTGTCGGACAGCTACAGATGGATCCCTGACAGCCAGGAAACTCCATTAGAGCCCCGCTGGGCTCCTCACAGGTGACACGCTCCTCTCCAGACGGCCTCGTCGCCCCCGTTGCTCTTTGTTGAGTGTAGGAACGAAGTATTACTGTAAATTCTCATTTCAGTTTTCATTTAATGATCTCGTGCCTTCGTGACGTGATTTTTCAGTTGGTTTGCGAATGGCTTGGAGAAATAATCCTTTGTTTGTAAACTAATCAACTAAATCTATCGACCACTAATCTCAGGGTTGGTGGTTCGATTCCCAGACTCCTCTTGTTTACAAAGTGTCCTTGAGAAACACACTGAACCCTGAACATCTTGCAGCTCACAGTCTGTGAATGTTAATGGGAAAATGTGAATAATTTACCATCAACGCCCAACTGGCTTCACTGTGTGCTTCTGGGTGTGCAGCAGAATAACTGGATCATGCGGACAAACAAAGACACATTCTCCCCGTTTACTCCTCATGAAGCTTGACTGCTGACCTGTTGTCACCCAGTAGATTTCGAGTGTTACTCAGCCTGGTGATGACGGTTTGTCCACCTTGTGTCATGTCAGAATAAATTCTTTGTCAGTGCTGAAAGCTACAAAAACAGTTCACGCAAACGTCTCGTGATCAACCTTCTCTGGTTAAGTTTAGGCAACTAAAACTACTACTTGGTTAAGGTTAGGGAAAGATCCTGGTCATGGTCAAAAGGTTAGTTAGGAGACGGCATCTCAGTCGGACCGTCTTTACTTTCATGGCCACAAGAGGTTGTTGCCAAATGTCAAACTGTTCCTGGTGTTGAAGAGGCCGGAGGCCTTTTGTTGTTTGAATTGTTAACACAACTTTGTGGCGTAGCTGCTGAATCTGAAACTGCTCTGATTTAAACTGCTTCCCGCTTTTCAGTTTTAATCTCTGCAATGGGATGTTTTTATTGAAATGCACCTTGGGAGTAGTTGACTTCTCTCCTTGCCCAAGAACCAAATGTTTTCTTACACAGGTGTTGTGATCTTTTGTACTGATGATTCAATCAGGAAGGTTTCATGTTCATCCTTGAAGTCACTTACTGTGAGAAAATAAGACAGACTTTTACTTTATTACCCCAAAGGTTTGCTACTCTGGTGTAGAAAGAAATGACTTGATTTGGTGTAAACCTGTTTGTGTTACCTTGTTGGAGTTTCCTTTTCTGTATCATTCAGTCTGGACTAACGTGTTGGTGGTTATCTCCTTGAACAGTGGGACTCGTTCAGCTTGTCAGAGGATTCCTGAGCTGTTGTAGTGGATCAGACGACTTCTAAATCCTCTGATTTCCTTCGTGGTTTGATCAGTAAAGCTGTAGTTGTTGTTGTCGTCGTGCAGGATCACAATCTTCCTCCAATCCCCACTGGTGTAAAGTGAGAAGAGATGAACCTAAAAATGTATTGGTGCTCGACTCGTTCTATTTATAGTTCGATGAGCTGGAAGTTTTCCTTCCTGCTGTACCCTCCAGTCCTTCACACAGAGGCGAGCTGCAACATGCTTGATGATGAGGAGTGAAGTGCTGCAGAGGCCAGCCTCTTGACTCCTGGCTTCTCTCGGTGGTTTTCACCACAGTGTGTGGGTGGCCGACTGTGGCCTGCAGGTCCAGGAGCCCCGAGCGCTGCATGATTGAAAACATTTGTCAGCCAAAGCACTGAACCCACGAAAGAACAGACATCACCCAGCATGTGCTGCCGCCTGAGCTGACGTCTGGTGTTTAAGGGCTTTATTGTCTTTTGTTTGACAGAACGTCTTCATTCTTGTATCCAGATCCATTGGTTTTAGTTTACAACTGAAGAGAACGGGGAACTGTTTCTACCTACACCAAATATACCGGAACAGAAAATACGGCTAATATTCGGTCAGCTCACTGGGTTTTTCCCAGGGCTTTCATCCACATCTAATGGTCTTGATGTTCTTTTCATGTGGTCACCGGTGACGGCTGAGTTATGTCCATGACAACTGGGCAAACTCCATCCTCTTTTGGAAGACAGTGAGATGTGGTTGAAAGCTCTTCTTTTGTCAAACAGTGTTTCCAAAGTCAAGACTCACTAAAAACAACACTTACTAAGATCATAACTCATGACTTAAACACCTAAATCATCTTACAAACAAAGCCTTTCCTCTGCAGGACACCATTAACTCTACCTGATTCTATGTGTAATGGTAGTGTACCATAGTTTCTATCACAGTTCTACGCTGTAGCTGTTAATGTCGATTTAATAAAATGCGGTTTGCACCCCACATGATCATCTTTCTTTGTACATAAGGATATATGTGTGTGTGTGTGTGTGTGTGTGTGTGCGTGCTGAGTGACACAAAACCTTCAATAAATGCTTCATAGGAAATAAACATTTGACCTCAGATGAAGGATACTCGTGCAAAATGTATGATTTTGGAAAATACTTGCAGAGTGATTGGAAGCAAACCTGACATTGAGAACACTGTTTGTCACATTTGGGGGTGGGGGGGTGCAAGTGTGTGACTGCTGAAGGTCAGAAGGAACAGCTAACCTGTCAACATTGATTACCTCTGACTGCACATGGCTCTGCAGGACCAGTTATGTTTTTTAAAGTCAACCTGTGACGGCGGTGGGCAGCCGGGAGGAAACTCTTCCAAACACTGACAATCACAGCTTTTAGGATTTCAGACACGTTTTTAGTATTTATCACATCACAGGAGAAAGTTTCTGCATTTTCAAGGAGTTTCCTGGAAACTGAAGGTAAATGTTTAGGACAAAAAGTAAAGTAGCAGCTGCCTCCTTTCAAATAACACAATCCCAAATGTCAAGGTACCGTTTAAACTCCTGCTGGACCAGAAACATCCTCAAAAAGTCTTCGTAAAGTGAACAAAACGTTAAACAGACGCTGGACGTCACCTCCTGCAGCGCTGAGCTACCGAGTGGAACAGCAAGCCACAAACCTGTCAGTGGAGTGAAGTTTCTTTTTTTTAATGGAAATCAGCCTTCGACAGCGGATCCATCTTCTTTTTTAAACTACTTTTTGTTGTGTGGAATTTGCATCTTCCTCCTCCCTTCGTCTGGTTTCCCTGCAGGTCAGGTGACACGGGAACTCTAAATGACCTTTAGGTGTGATTGTGTTTATGTACCTGTGATAACGAAGGCAAGACTCCTTTTGAGAACAACTGAAGATGTGGCCCTGATAATGTTATTGGTTAAGTTTGTGTGAACATGAGAGGGACATTTTCAGACTCGAAAAATGGCTAAAACTGTCCATGTTGAACTCCTGGTCCCCAGTTTGTGCCTCTCTTGATCGTTACAGTCTACTGTTGGTTTTCTGAAAGAGAAATCCCTGATGACCTTTCAAAAATCCACCTAAAAACCATTCCTGACTTGCAACTAATCCAAACAAAGATGGTCTGGTCCATAAAATGTAAATGTTTTTTAGTTTTAGGCACATGCATCGATATTAACATTAGTGACTTTTTGTCTGCGCTGCAGGTCGCACAACCTTATTAAAACGCTCGTTTTTATTAAATGCAATAAATTCAGTACAGCAACAACCCACACAACCACATCCTGCAGACACAAACCACACACACAACAACTAGTCATCCATAAGATGGATGCATAAATGACCAGTGGGTCAATAGTTCGGCCTTTCGAGCTGAAGGTGTTTGTTACGTTCAGCCCGGAGGCAGAGGAGGGGGGGCACTGGAGGTTTGAGTGGAAGGAGTTGAGGAGGTCAGAAGTCCTGGAGATGATCCATCTGATTCAGCAGAGACATATTATTTATTATCCTTTCTCAGGACACGATGCTCAACAAGGAGCTGGTGTCTCTTTCAGTATGATAGCAAACTGAATATCTTTGGATTGTGGACTGAAGATTTTATGTAAAGCATGAGTGACACAAAACACACGAATACACGATGCAGTTCTACTTGTAACAAATCTTCCCATCACTGTCTCTGACTGGACATTTGCATGAAAGGATGTTGCATTACCATGACAACCAGTAAATGTTAGCATCTCACTAAACATAGCATTTACAGACAGGGAGCAGTGTGAGTCATCAGACCCTCATGGGACAATATCATATAATAAAATGTCTTTTGTGCCGTTTATCTCGGAGGCTCAGTGAACGTAACATCTTCGCTTTATTGTTCTCTGCAGAGGAAACTCACCTTGCAACGCAATACAGGAAGTACGTAAAAACATGAACATTTAAAATACATACAAAACATCTCCATCAGCAACTATACACACAAACAGGCTGCTTCTTCTTCTTCTTCTTCTTCTTCTTCTTTGCACCTTTACGTGCATCCACTCCAAAATGATTGATTTCAGATTTATTTTCACCAAAAACGTTCTGAAATGTGCTTAAAACTAAACCTTCATGGAATTAATACTGTTGGTATAAAAATACATGTAGATTACAACCTACCTTCTTTTATTTTAATCATTTATTTTACTTTACGTGCTGTCTTGCTGAGTTGTATAGAAATGAGACGGAGAGGGATTATCCTGGATCCTGGATGTGGAAATGTCAGAGATTATTACTTTAGGGTTGTTTTGAGCTACATAATGTTTCCAATAACAGAGAAGCACAATGAAAAATGTCCAACATAAAGTGCTTTTATGATGTTCTCACTGGATTGGATCAGAAACACACAGCTGTGTGTTCAGGCGTCCCCCGTTTCAGCTTCAGAGGAGTAATTATGAGAAAATCGAAACTACACAGAAGATTATGGTGGCACAAATGTGATTTTAAATGTGGAGATCAGTCATTCTTACAGCCCTCGCTGGGCCCCGTGTGGCTCTAACATGCACTTTAAATACGTCCTGAATGCATCATAACATCACTCACTGTTTGCAGAGTCCACAGTCACATTCAGGAGTTCACGAGCAAATCTCTTCATCACAATCTCCTGGAAACACGGACACACGTTTATTTATTAATGTAACCGTTGAGTTATGTTTATTGTGTATGATGCTTTGTTTTATTTATTTATTTTTGTCTAAAATGTTATAAAAAATAAGCCTGAATTCTTGGCAACAAATTTCAGTATTACTGGACCAGCTGGTGCAGAAGTAATAAAAAGTAATAAGTTGAAACTGATGCTGCTATTTATAGACCGATATCTGTCTGTTTTATTGTTAAAATCTCTTTATTTTATTAGCGGTGGATTCTCTTATTGAATAATGGAAATCTTGTGTTTTTAACTCTGCCTTGTTAAAGTCACGTTGAATCTGCAGCACAGATTTCACCAGCTGTGTTTGGCTTGGGGTGAATATTCAAGCCATCATCTAGAAAAGTAAAATTAGACTTTAACACACCAGTATTTGCACCAGATGTTTCTCCTCTAACGCCTATCTGTTTCTGCTCTGTGGGTTTCACTCCATCCACTTGTGTCGGGGGGGATGAACACACCTCCACACAGAGCCTTTTCTTTCTTAGTCGTGGTCTGAAGTTGTGGTCGTCTTTTGAGCTGATCTGACAACAAGATCAATGAGACCCCGTGAATGTCGCCCAGGATGCTATTTCGCTTCTACCTGGAGACATAAAAGAAGCCCCCGGGCTGCCACATTGGCCCAAACCCCCCCGCTGCTCACGGCTCTGCTTGTTTCCTTGTGAGACCCTGCAGGGAAATCGCCTTTCAAATAGCGCGACACTCATCTCCTGTGAAATATATCTATATTTATATATTTATATGAAGCGAGAGGTAATGAAGAGGTGCATATGCGCAGTGGCATTTCCACTGCCGTCTGCAGACCTTCAGTACAAAGTAAAATCCCCCCCCTTGTGTCACAGCTTTGATAGAGATGGATGGAGCCATTGTGGCTGTAATAAGATAAAGGTATTGCATGTTGACATTTCTGTTAAGGCGCCGTGAGTCACGTCAGGCGACTTCTCAGAAGTGCACAATGAAAAACAAGAGTTGCAGAATGCGTTTCAGTAAACTGACACACAGCTGGGAGGTGTTCAGGAACACCAGTGGTCACACTGTGTCTTCCATCTTAGTATGTTAGAGATTATTTCTACATTTGTGTCTGTATATTGGGTTAAATATCGCTCCAGACTACAGTAATAACATAAGACAGGATGTAAATTAACAACATATTGTTTTCTTATTGTCATCTTACAGAAAACCTTTAGACATTTAGAGAAACACTTTGAAAGATCATTGCGTTTTCCATTTCTTCTCCTGGCCAGTGACTTCTCAACGTCTGCGCTGGTTGCCTAGCAACCTCACCGTGACAACAAGACTCCAGGAAGTCAGTGGCAGCACATAACATAACTCTCGTCGGTTACATTTCTGTTTGGTGCTTAGCTTAGCTTAGCCCTATCCCCTGCTTCCAGTCTTTATGCTAAGCTAAGCTAACCATGTCCTGGCTGTAGCTCCTTGGTATTCGTGGTGTTGATTGTATTTAAGGAAGCCGAATCCAGCAGTGGCTTCTGTCCCGGAGGAAGACAGAACACCTTGAATGTAATGTGGTCTTCTGATTCCTCCACCCGTCAGAGAGTCTGGTGTTTTTGTGCACCAGAACATTTTAAACATCCCCCGTTGCCGCAAACGTGAGTCAGACGCACTCTGAAGAAGTGACTCCATGTGAATTTAACCTCCTTCTTTGTGTTTCAGGTCTTGTGAAGCTGGGCATCCACTGTGTCACCTGTCAGAAAGTCGCCATAAAGATAGTGAACAGAGAAAAGCTCAGCGAGTCCGTCCTCATGAAGGTAAGTGTGTATGTGTGTGTGTGTGTGTGTGGGATGAACACATTCCTGTTTTTGCACAAAAGGCTTTTGAACCTTTTTGGTTGTTTTTTTTTAAGGATGAATCATCTAATTTCTACCGTAGTTGTCAATAAAAACGTTTTCATTTGATAAGGCTGCCATTAAAATCCCACAAAAAGTCCAAAACCTGTCTCACTTCCTGTCTGTGGCTCTCTGCTCTGAGCCCATTGGTTCCTCCTGAAGACGTAAATCTTTAAAAACATCGCACACACACACACACACACACACACACATATGTATAGTTTGATTTTTCAAACAGCTGGAAGTACAGCAGGAAGCAGTGCATTCCTTGGGGACTTCTTACTACAGTGTGTGTGTTTATATATATATATATATATATATATATATATATATATATATATATATATATATAAAAAATATATAAGATATATCAGGCTTTGACACACACTCACACACACAATATTTATGTCAAGATGATTAATTAATGGAAATATCACTGTTGGATTTGATCTTTTTTGGGGGGATTTGTTGACTATAAAAACATAAATAGCATATATCTCCAACATTATCCTTTAATTAAAGTGTGCAGAGCACATTTCTAAAATAAAATCAGCGACCACTCATTAATTCTCCATTTCTGGCTCCTTTAAATTTGATGTATTGTCAGGATGTTTGAACTTCCAGTAATTTTGGGTTCCAACCTACAGAAACCTCTATCTTCCCCCACAACCCTGCAGCAGCAGGAAATAGACCAGCATGCAATGCAGGTACAGGTTTAAGTTTGACCCACAGCTGAGAGCAGCTGTGTGCAGAGCAGGTGTTTGGACAGTTTCATTATTACTGTCAGCGCTTCTCTTTCTGCCTACACCTCCAACAAACAGCTGGATGCATCTAAATCAGGCAGGATGAGTCATCAGCTTCCAGTGAGATGGACTCATGTTCATGATGGTGGAAGTGTGGAGCTCTTCTCCTTCCTAACTTTGTTCTTGAAGATATGAAACCATACATCTTCATCATAACTATAACTTGAAACATGAGCAGCAGAGACGTGTTGAAACTAATAATCCCTCGCTATGAACCCAAATATCATCTTTAAAGGCATTAGTTGATTTTTTTGGCCACATGGGGGCAGCGTAGCGAGTATTAAGTTACAAACAGATGCTCCCGTAAACCAAAACCCTGGTTTATAATTATTTATTATGGTATGTTTAGGTGCTTTATTATATGTTGTACACATGAATTATACTTACAGGGGTCATTGTTAGTTGTATGTTATTTTTCTTTTTGGTTCACCGTTCTGCGATCACGTGACCTGTCAGGTGACCTCGTTTGTCTCCAGGACTACTAACACGTACATGGGAGCTTTATGTCGCGCGCAGGCTGTGGGCTTATCTGAGCTTGTTTGCTGCTCACTAGAGATTCAACTGGTGATAACATGTTGATGCACTGTTCGTATGAATAAATATAGATGTGTGCAGCTTTAAATATCCTCACAGAAAAAGGAGGCTCAGGAATTGTAACTCTGTCGTGTTTTACTCCTCAGAGCTGCAGCAGAAAGCTCACAAATCCTGACAAAAAACTCTCAGCAGAGTTGTCTGATCCAAGCGATAGAAACCTCATTTCCTGGACTGTATTTTGCTCTCAACAGTGCTGATTTGACAGCCTCCATTACAGTTTTCTGCATTATTATATTCTCACACACACACACACACACAGTTTGTAGGGTGTCAGAACATGTGTGTGTGTGTAATTGGCAGTGTTTTGAACTGGATTAATGTTGTGTAAAGACTCAAAAGTCACTTTCAAGGCTGTGAAAGAAATCAGTGGCACCTAAAGGTCAGGGAGGAAAGCTCGATGCTGATTGGTTGCCTGATTGATTCCCGATAACAGCGCGATAAATCTGATTTGGGGGGAAGTCGAGGAGCCTCGTTATCACCTGTGTGGTTGAAGCTTTGCCCGTTATTTCTGTTACATTTCATTGTGTTGGCACAGCAAGATCTGCGACTGATCGTAGAATCAATCGAACGTCGCCTTTTTCAGCTTCTTCAGAGCAGGCAAACGGCCATCTTTAAAAACCTGCTATAAAAACTGACCAAAACACGGACACATGGAGAGAAACAACACTGAAATCACTAAAAACAAGTTTAATGGCTCCAGAGACAGAAGCAGTCAGAACGTGTTGGAAACAGGAAACAGTTTCCAGACGTACTTCCTGCTTCAACCTGTAGGTCTGCACACAACGAGGAGTTACTACTGTAGCAACATAATAAACAGCTTCTTGTACACATTTATGGGCTGTGGAATCTAAAGTTGTTTGTTTTTAAGCAGGTATTAGCATTAGCTGGTGTTGATGTGATCCATTTGTTTATTTAAATTACATTGAACTTTTCAGCTTTCAGGGGGAAACTCTTCTGCAAGCTAACAGTTAGCATTAACTAGCATTAACTGGAGTCTTACTGACACGTTGGAGCACATTTGGATTCATGAACTCACCTCGTGTTGAAGCTCAAGAGACGACAGGAAGCTGAATCTGTTACAGCAGGCTGCACCTCTCTCCATCCACCCAACCCTCCACTCAACCCTCCGCCCAACCATCAGCTCAACCCTCCGCCCAACCATCCGCCCAACCCTCCGCCCAACCCTCCGCCCAACCCTCCACTCAACCCTCCGCCCAACC
>JAVQJL010025699.1:0-77267 GCA_036024295.1 Nannoperca obscura | reverse complement strand
TTGGTGGTGGGGTGGGTGTGTGTGTGTGTGTGTGTGTTTGTGTTTGTGTGTGTGTGTGTGTGTGTGTGTGTGTGTGTGTGTGTGTCATAGTCTTTTCCCCTTGATCAGCTATTGTTTATTCTCAACTGTATTATTTCTTCTCCACTGGTTTTAATTTACTTTTGAGCGCATATCCATCCATGCCTAACTTCCTATCAAAGCCTAAATCACAGTGTTGGATTTTCTCTTTACAAAGATTTGTGATTGAAATATAGTGTTTCGGTGATGCAAGTTATTCTGTGGTATTGCCATATTCCTTTTTATTTATGTATTTATTTTTTATATACATGAGAACATCACTGCAGCAAACTACAGCTCAAACTAAGAATTATTAACGTTACATTTTTTTCTCGATTGACTAATTGTTTTAACACCTAATCGTTTTATCTCTACAATAATCTCAAATGTCCAGTTGAAAGCACAAAGTATTCTTTACTGCCCGTGATCTCTGGTACTGTGTGCCGGGCAATATTCCACGAGGCTTCTGAAAATCCCTCCTTTCCCACAGAAAACTTCTTTGATTGATAGCCATGAAAGTTCAATCTATTACGTTTGATAGCAGGATATCATTTGAATTTAATAGTGTGAGATCATAAGTGTTATTTTCAAGTGGAGTAACAGAAGCCGAGGGGAAAGAAAGACTGACGCTGTGGCGCTGCTACATTCTGTAGCCGGTGTGGTGTTAGAAGTGTTTTAAATGCAAGACCCTTCATTATGTCCTGAAGTTCAGTTTAGCATAGAAATGTGACAAATGCTGCTCACATCCAAACCCAGTGTACCGCTGCTTCATGAACTGTCACTGTAAATAAAAGAAGAAATATACATATTATATTTGACACACTGCACAAAAAAAAAGGTTGCAAAAATGGAAATTTAAAAAACAGACGTTCCGTCACAGTCTGGGAGTAAATGATAAGCCTGCACCAATTCTGCCCTACCTGGGCACTGCGCGGTGCAGGGTGGCAGATGGCTTTGGCTGGCTTTGACAGCAACACAGTTGAATGAGGGCAAATGTGGTGTGTGAATGACTTGCTGGCAAATGGGCTTGTTTCTTGTCCTAAAACGACCCAGATATTGCCGAGGGAAACCCACGCAGTCCTAATTAAGCTTAGTGTTACAATTAACTACACACACATCATTTTCTTCTCCTGAATGGACCAATTAAACATTGTCAAGCACAGATAGCCCATTAGAAACATGTCATTTTTACTGCGTTTGTCATCTCTTTTTAGTGTCTGTTGGCATCGAATGTGGCTCAAGGCAATGACAAACCTGACATAAGCTAGTGTAATTCAGAGTAAATCCTCAAAATTCTGTAATGAAAATACCAAGCGGTATTGACTCATACAAGCCAGCATAGTTTTGCAGTTTGTGTTTCTTTCATCGTGTTGCTGTTGACTCAGAATACCTGCCACGGTTGATTGCTGTAAATCAGAAAGGCAACAGTCTTGGGATCTCTTGCATGCCGTCACAGAGAGGAATAGAGGAATAAAATATGTTGCTGCTCTGTCCAAGGTCATGCAGGGACCCTTTTCCTGCCAATAGAAATGTGTGACTGGAGGTTATCGTGGAGATTTTTATCACACACCACAGACCGACTAAACACGGTTACTGACTGACACTAATCTCAAATGATTTCCTCAGTGGTCAGAGTTCAGGCTGGTTGTCTTGAGATGTTGAGGCACGTTTAAATTAGTGGTTGCCATTTAAAGCCTCTAATCATTCATCATAAACATTGTGAGTTTATGTTGCTCTATCACTATCTATACTGTAGCTACACAATCGATATGTTGTGTAATAAGTGGCCAGTTACATGAGAGTTTGCTGGCGCTTTGTTTGTGTCGTTTTGCACGGTGCTTGTGCTCGGTGACCGCAGATTATCTAGAAGGCGTCAGATGGACCTCGCGCTAAAAAGAGATTGATGCTTCATCGGGCGCTCAAACGCGTGTGTCCACTTGTGTAGCTAAAGAGCTAAAGTTGCGTCACATCAGTTGAACACACTGAGCACAAGTCATCGTCATGGTCGGTCTGAACTCCACGTGTCTGTGCAGACGTCCCTCTCTGAATACTGCTGCAATCAAATCTGCCTCTTGATTAAGCTCTGTGTGTGTGTGTGTGTGTGTGTGTCCTACGGAGGTTTCTGAATATAAATACGGGCTCATTGTTTTGCCTTGTGATTTGCATGACTGACTGCTTCTGTCTGTCCCTCTTGCTTATCTTTGTCATTATATACAGATCATTAAGGCTACCGTCTTCTGAGACGGTGCCAAATTGATTGATATCATGGACAGCTTTGTACTAGGTGCGTGGATCAGGTGGCAGAAGTCTTCAAATGTATTTTAATTGAGCTTAGTCTGTCTCTCACTCACCGGCTAAATCTTAGTGAAATGTGAGGATGTGCCAATTGGAATAACACCAGATTTCTGTCTGTGTGCCCATGCCATATCCTAGTGATAGTATAATGGTACTGGATTATGTGTCAGAGTTAGCAATAGCTACCAGATGAACCTTGGCAAATCAGTCACTCATAAAAGCTGTTAGAGGAAGGATGCAGAAAGTATAAAATCATTGGAGGGAAAGCAAAGCTCCCTGGTGAATTATCACTGACAGGCAGATGGTGAGGGGATGATTAAAGTCAATACAATCCATGTAAAATCAAAGTTGATGCTCATCGACTGGAGTGCTGCTCAGCACTGCTGCCACTTACTGCTGGCAGTAATTAATATTGTAAAGTAGTGATTGAAATGTGTGTGTTTTAGCCATTGAGGACTGCGATACATAGTATGAAGGTGTGGCAGGTGACACACACACCTAGCTGGGAGAGCTCTGTTGCATCAATATTTTGAGTGCTGGCGAGGATTGCCCCAAAATGTAACTATCCCTTTATAAGTTTCAGTGGTAGAAAATCTCTAAGATTAGCACTTTCAAATATAATTTAAAAAAATATATAGTAATAAAATAAATCACAACAAAACATTCACTAAAGTTGTAGTTTTAACTTACATTAAACAAACCTAAGTAAATAAAAGTGATTGACTGACAAAAAGAGAAACACTAATGAAAGGTAAGCCACAACAACTTCAGTGTTTTATCAAAAGATAATAATCACCATAGTGCGTTAGCAGTTTAAAAGGAGTCACGTTTGCTGACCACACATTCACAACTCGGTCCATTACTGGTTTGTGTTAATACTGTAGTCAGATAATTCATTTTTTCTGCACCCTCTCCTATCCAATTTCTTGAACCGTTTAATGCAGCCACCTTTTCGACAGATTAAGGTTTTCCCGGAACAAAGTTAAATAAAATGCTCTCCCTTTTACCTCCATCATCACCTTCCATTAACACAGAGTACGTGTGCATAACAGCACCTGCTTTCAAGGCAGGCCATTTTCTACACAAAACTGACCCTTGCAAATTGCAAGGACCTTAAAATGATCCGGCAGAATGTGCCATCAACCACACTTACACTTACGTTTTCTTTTTTTTTTTTTTGCCTGATCCTCCCTTAAATGCATCTGGAATGAGAAGAGCAGTGCACTTCACTGATTGCATGCATGCTTACAAGCGCCTGGCCCAGTTTGATGAATAATCAACATGTCTTTAAGCAACGAATGGATCTGGAAGAAGGTGCAAATGAATAAAAGTAAATAAAATCTCTCATCTCCACAACTGCAGATAATCTGAGATCCAAATGACCTCTTTTGTTTGTACCATCCTGCACCAAAAAATGTAAAAGGACTGAAAAAAGATACTGTGACAAAAGCTGTATTATAGTGTTTCTATAAAGCAACCACTCAGACATTTCGGATTTTAACCGAATTGCCCAAAGCTGCTCCTTTTTCAATAGTTGTACTTCTGGAGGGATTTCTGGTTATGAAGAGTAAGACTCTGCAGCCCTGCAATACTAATACATTTTGGAAAGAGGCAGGGGAAAGTTTCAATATTTTTTGCCCATGGGTCCTTTTCAAGGACGTTATGTGATGTGCAACTCCGAGAACATTCTGTGGCTGTGATAAGAATGTGTTGTCTTCATTGGACTCAGTGTGGACTCAGTGTTCCCAGACAACTTTAGCTGCTAGCTTAGTCTGTCTGTCTGTCTGTCTGTCTGTGTCTCTCAGTCCACTCCCGCTGACAGATGAGGAGTGAGGCCTTGCCTACAGTCAGCAGGAGGACATTGTGTCAGACAGATAGACTGAGTGTAGCAGTCAGTGAATATGTCAGGTTAAAATGCTGGGACATTGCGGCCCTGTAATCCTTTTGGCTCCGTAGATTAGGACAGACATGGAGTAGTGCCAACTGCCAAATCTGTATTCTGGTCGTCTCCCTTTCTTTCTGCAAGAGACGACTTTTAGCCATATTTAGTCCAGTAAGAAAAATGCAAATCTTCCCCTTTCGTTCCAAAGGAAAATCAAGCCAAAGAGGGACTTAGATTGCATTATGAACAAGCAGAGCCTGGTCCTACATTGACCTCTGGGGATACAGCGGCAGGAGGCAGACATGTATTCAGATTGAATCTGCTTGTTTTCTTTACAAAATCAGAAAATCCAGTGCGGTGTAACTTCTTCATTCATCAATGTCAGAATGATGGAATGAAAGGAAGAGGGTCTCGAAGCCAAAATGCTCAGGACTTATAATTATTAAAGTCAAACATATGGTTCATGCTAGCTGCAGCAAACATTGAGGAAGAGTCTACAGCCAGTCAAACCAATTGTTGTTAAGACCTTTTGCAAAAAAAAACACAATGTCAACCTCGTAGTGACACTACAGGAAAAGTCAGCGAATCACCAAAGTCAGTAGGATGCATCGTCTGGGAACCATGAATTTATATGCTAATACAATAAATTAAAAGTTGAGATATTGAAAATGAAAGTTTTTACATTCTGATGGTGCGAGAAGAAAAGTCAGGGGATGATCACTTTAGTCGTTAGGGTTCATTCTCTTGGCATCATGAATATTGGTACAAAATATCATCAACATACTGACAGCCATACGTAGAGCCAGGCTGCTAGCGTCGCAGAAACAAGCCACAGTTGCACATTTCTAATGGTTTATTCACCCCATTGCCAGCGGCTGTAGAGTCACAGTCACATGGTGTGGTTAGCTGTCTTATCCCCTCAGATAATGATGCTTTATCTTACTGTGGATATTCCACACCAGCATTCAGACTTTTATTGATTGCTCCCTTTGTCAGGTCTGAACACTTGCCTTTCATTGTCAACTTTCCATTCTAATAGGATCCGTCCCCTTTTTGCCTTTTATCACTCTTACTCACACACACACACACACGCACCACTCTGTCTCTTATCTAGATCCTTTGTATGGTGTAAATAAGCTTCAGCGTAGGCCGACAGTCAGTTGCATTGCTTTTGGGATTGTTCAGTTACCTTGACCTGTGGCTGCTCATCTCCAATGCAACCATTCTGGATCCAATTGTGATTCCCTCAACTGTGTCTCCCCCTCTATTGCTCCTTTTGCTCCTCTCTCTGTGTAAGAGGATCGTGCAAAGACTCGTATCACAGAGGAGGGGACAAACCTAGTTACTGATTTTAGTTACTTTAATTGTCTCCGTAAATTGGACCTAATTTGTCAGCTGAAATTGCATTATGATGATTGGCACAGGAGGGGATGAGAATTTTAACTGCGCTACGCAGCACTAATTGGTTCCTCACCCAGCCCAATTTAGAGTGAGCAGCCAGCACGTCACGACCCTTCGTCTTTCTAATGAGGAACACAAACATTTCACCCTGCCTGTTTATGGAATTTGGTCTATTTAGGATGAGCACATGCACACACACACACACACACACACACACAGTGTTGAAAGTAATTATATATAATTTGATGGTTTTGAAACTTGGCTGTGTTTAAAGTAGTAGGGATTATATTTTTCCTCATGCATGTGTTTATTCAAGAGAGGGAGAGAAATATTTAAATTTGATTAACTTAGAATTTGTAAAATGAACACCAGCTTAACTACTAGGCATAATTGTTCAAATGCGTTTCTAATCTGGGTGGTCTGCTTGGTGGATTTATTGGACTGCATTATATTGTAAGGATGTGTAAAGAATGTGTAAAAACTACTTAACTCATGACTGAATGAAGTTGTGGGGGGATGCAAAAAATAACCCGTTTTAACATGGAGTTAACCGGAATACCTTAGAAAGGCTCAGAGGAAGAGAGGAGAGGAGCGGAGCTGTTAATTGACCGCCACCTGCTAGTGAGTTGGTGGGGAAAGCTGCCAGATAGACCAGGAAATATCTAAACATGCAGTCAGGTGAACTGGGAACATCTGGCCGAAGCCGCTGTCCACAAGGTCTTAAGGTCAGAACGCTGGATACATTTTTCCTGCACCCAGGAGGGCGTTGGAGACATGGAAGTGGTCAATTTGCAAAACGGAGCTGGCTGCTTTGAAATGTGGCCTGATGGCTGTGCGTGGCAGCAAGCCAAGAACCTTTATGATGGATAGCAACAGTGAAGGAACCAGTCAAAGCTAAGGCTGGAGGCCTTGGTTGGCTATGTGAGCTGATTCAGGGGAGTCGAGCTCAACAATCTTCTGTTCTGACAACAGAGCAGTTCCACTCCATCAGCTTAAAAATGCAACAATATGTAGTTTTTGGAAACATCGGCTGCATCTAAAATCCCTCCCTTGTTCACTCATTTACCACTGCCTATATAATACACAATAGATTCCTCAACAATCCATGGACATAAGTTTTGAATTTTCAAGTTGATTTTTAAGTTACATCAGAAAGAAAAGACAACTGTGCATCCATGCGTAAGTGTGTGGGTGCCTGAGTCTATTTCTGTCTTTCCTTCTGTCTCTCTTTTTGTCTCTGCCTTTCTTTGTGGGCACCCCCCCCTCCCTTCCAGATATTATTTGCACCTGTGCTTCGTGCTGTGTCAGTCCTCCCAGTGGTGGCAGTAACTTGGCATTCCTTGATGCAGAACCAATAACGCAGAGGTGTGATCGTAAACACATCAGGATCCTGGAAAAGTGGTACTAATGTGTGTGCGTGCGCACACACACACGCACATGCATACACACACAACGTATCTTTACTAGTTGAGGTTATTTTGGAGGTTATATTTTGAGCGACCAAGATTTTGGTCCTTGCAAAGTTATCGGTCCCCTTGACGTGAATGTGCTGACATGGCAGTGTCCCTGCCAAGTGATGAAAGCAAACACACACACACACAGCATTTATTGCCCTTCAGGACAATGTGTCTATGGAAGGGGAAGCCAAAGTGCAGCTCTGTTACAGATTTTACTTAATTGGGATGAAACAGTTGTCAGTTATTGTAGTCCAGTTAGTGTAATTTTAATATTGCCCACATAGTGTACTTCCTTATTTGCTTATTACTGCTGTATTAACAAGGAAGCCTGCATGAGCAACGCGAACTTCCTTGTTCTTTTTGTTTGCTTTGCTGACTGCCAATTTTTTGTGTTTGAAGAAGCACAGGGTGTGTTTCAATTTTTATTTCTGAATTTAAAATCAAATGTAACGAGCTGTATGTTAATAGCGTAATTTTGATCACAACTTGTCATGATGACAAAACCTAGGAAAAAGAGGACCAAGTTGAAAATAATAAAATGATCTGAATAATCTTTTTTCAGGGGACCAGCATGCACTTTAGAGTTTGATTGAGGCTACTTCTAATATTTAATTTATTGACGAATGTACGGTGTCGTTGGTTCCGATGCAACCTGCTTGGCTACAAGGATTGTAACATGCCTTTGGTCCCTGGGTTTTAATGAGGCTTGGGGCTTTTGTCGTATGTTAGATTTGTCTTTCAATTCCAGTCATTCCTGTCTATCGTAATATTATGTAGATGGACCTAAAAAAACAAATGAAATCTGCTAATATTTTAATTCCATAGTAATTTTAGAGCTATATCTGCTTGAGATCTTTTGTATTTAGTCTACTTTCTTCATTAACTGAGTTTGAAGCTTTTTTAAAATCTTTATTTTAATCAAATCTCTAAATCTGTATCTTAAAGATGGGTGCTGCTGGGGGAATTAACTGAGAAAGAATGTCACAGTCTCGTTTCCCACTGTAGCTAGACATTTACTTTGAGATATTGAAGGAAAGAGACCCACCTCCTGGGCTTTCCAGTGTTCAAAACTCTCAAGTTGTGTTTCTGAGTTTCTCTTCATTGGTAGGAAATATAGTGAAAGTCTTACCTCTGTCATCCACACTGGTTTATAAAAAATAGCATCTTAATATAACCTCTGTTGTAAAAGGGAAAGAAAGAGGCTGAAAATATTGTAGAGTGAGAATAACTTGCATTGTCTGCGTAGTTTTTTCTCTGCCTCTCTATTTTTCCCACTCACTCCTCTCTCTGTTTATCACCCAGGGGGATATGATAAACACTCTGTCAATTTTAATAACCTGAAAATGTGTGTATGTTTATTGGGTCATGTTGCCTGCCATGGGTAACTGGAATAGACCACTCTGCTCAGATATGAGATGTGTTCCTGGCCAGACTCATTTTTTACCACGATACTGTACATGCAAGATACATACATTTTTCATTCAGAAAGCATGAGTGTGCAGTATTGAATCATTTGAATGTCAACTGGGCCTCTTCTAGGCGTCACTAGGTTTAGTACAAAATGTTATGAACCTTGCTGCATATTTACAATAGGATACACAGTGTGCTTAGTGCATGGCACACACGGTGGCTTCATTCTGGGAAAATGTAGAACGTTCTGGAAATTATATGAATTTGGTTGTTTTTAGCCATGCCGCTACACTCTGTGTAATGAAATATCTCAACAAATCTTGAATGGATTGCGATGGTTGCAGTGGTTGCAAGTATTCACGGTGCCCAGCGAATGAATCCTGATGACTTTGGTGATCTCCGACTTTTCATCTAGCTGCACCGTGCTCGTCACATTCGTGGTTTCATCTGAAATGTCTTGAAAACTACTGGATGTCCCATTCATGACATTCATGTCCCCCTCAGGATGAATTGTAATGCATTTGTTGATCCTATAACCTTTCCTCGAGTACCATCACCAGGTAACATTCAAATGTGTCCAAAACTTCAGGTTATGACTAAATACCTGCAAAACTAATGTCATTCTCATCAACCTCAGTTAACTAATGTTTGTTATGAGACGCACAATTTTGAATGTGTTCGTGACCTATGTGATAATAAAACATATTATTATACTACAGTGATGTAATGTACGCTAGTGTATTTGTGTTAAAAGTATCTCATCTAATCTTTTGTAGATTTTAGATTATTTTACATTAACAAAGTGCAGAGATCGCAGTGTCTCTGGCTGTCTCCACCTGAGCTAATGAGATGTGATGAACTGTTAGCAGAACATTGTCTCCCAGTCCATCAAAACGGCATGATCCAACATTATCCCGTAAGCCTGGCTGGGATGGCTCTGATTAGTCCTGCATGAAGAGCTAATTTCAGTCTAACAACCAAGACCAGATGTGGTCTTTCTTCACAGAGATGAGGAGGAGGAGGAGGAGGATATTTATCAGCGCTTACCCTGATTGTATAAGTGCAAAGAAATCAACAGAGTCATTTTGGGTGCTTAAAGGTAGACATGCAGACAGACCTGTGCTGTATGTGTGAGCAGGCAGCACACTCGCACACACGCTAATTCGTTATTACATTGCATCCCTTTACTTGCCTTCGTTTATCTTGATCTTTTCTCCCATCCCTTAGATCTCTTTGGGATTTCTAACATCTGGACCTCTGGATGTCCAATTCAGGATAAGTAGCCAAGCCAAGAATCTGCTTGGGAGACAAAAAGGATGAGCACCTTCATTTTGGCCTTTGAGGTTCAGCTTTTATCCAGTACATATAAGGGTTCAAAACTCTGTTACCATCCATCCTTTCACTATTTGTTTTTCTATCGCTTGTTTTCTCTCTGTCACACTCTCATTCCTTATCACAGGCGCACACACATGCCCCACGAGTACTGGCGTTTTAAATAGTACCCGGTAAAACCCCCGTTGGGTGTTTTTTTTTTTGTTTTAAGAATATTGGGAGATCAGTATTTGATTAACCAGGTGCGCGGTTGGTAAATCATTAGGAGAGGAGTGGAGCTGGGACTCAGGGAGGAGAGACAAAGCAGCATATGGTGAGCAAGTGGTCGGTCCATGGCATACTGATACAAATAAGTGATTTATGCACTTTGGCATTGTGTTTTGGGATGTGGGGAAAGCCCTGTTTTTGTGGCTCGAGGAGGAATTAGACCAACTGGGTCTGTCAAAGCTCTGAGCCATGCTGGTAAGTTATCTCAAGCATGGAAAAGCTTCAGTCTATCCCCTGTGTGTTTGGGAGACAATGAATGCCAGCGAACACAATCCGCTGCAGAATTCTGCAGTGAAAATTTGCAGAATATTAATGTTTGACTTTCAAGTTCATGCGTGTCGTGTGTTGACTGTACACTTACTGAGGAGCTTACTGAAGGGAGAGCGAGAGAGGTCAAAAGATAATTAGATTCAGTCTCTATCTAAAGGGATGTTCCATACCACTGATAGTGATAATTAATTAGCTTATGCCTTAAGCGTAATTAAAACCCTCGATAATCTGACTTTTGTTCTGACTGAATAGCTGCTGACTAGTGACAGATGAGACATGGAGAAACAGGGCGAAACACAAAAGTCTGGGGTGACTGACTGTGTTTGTCAACTTGCAGAGTCTGTTATGTATGTTGCTTCGGAAGCAGGTTTGCTCCTCAGTACGCTTTAGCAGTCACTTTTAATTTTATCTGATTGTACTGAGAAGAATAGTTGAGATTTTATGAAGGACACTGTGTAAGGCGCATCACAATGAACCGGTGGAGACAGCTTCTCTCACCTTGAGTCTACCAATGATGGTGCGTGGTTATTAAGAAGACTTCAAATGATGTCTTGGCTGTGGAGCAGGGTGATATTATATTAGGTTATGAGTGGCACTGATGACATGAAGTGGGAATTTAACAAACAGCATTTTAAAGGGGCACTACACCGATTTTACACACGAACAGTTTACTTGTCATCAGAAGATCATGGGTCTAAAAGTCAGGACATCTCGGCCGATATTAAATGGATCATCAGCTGATGTGACGATGCAGACCTTTTGTCTTGGACATGCAGCTTTAGCCTCAGTCTTTTAGCTCAGTATCATATATGTAGCCATCAATCTCTTTTATAGGGTTCTTGTTTTAAAACGAGTCAACTGGAATGATTAAAAATGCAAGCTAGCTAGCTTGCTGATATGCTATGCCAGCAATACCTGTGTTTTCAGGCTGCAGATTTCGCTGGCTAAAATCATTGTTTCAAAAATGATTATGAATTTCAAGTGCTAAGTGTGACACCGTTATCAATGTAAGCTGCCTATCATGCAAATCTGTGTCATTTCTCTCACCATTTCTCACTTAATTAACCACAAATTGTTCTTGGTGTCAATTAGAAGCTAAAATAACCTACTACTGAATCAGAGCTCAGTGGAAGGCTGATTGATTCCAACCATTAGTCAGCATGTGTCACCTCTCCTGTCTGAAAGAAGCACTTTTTCTGCACTTAACTCTGATTGTGTTTATGGTTTGTCACAACATGGCACACGTTCTAACTGCAGGCTGTTGACCTTTGAGCGATTACTGACTGATTGCTCTCTCTGTGGTTTTCCCATAAATGAAACAAAGAGACGCAAACTCGAACCAGACTTGGAACATTTTGACACACTGCAATCGCTAGTTGCGTTTCCAGTGATTTCTGCTTGTCTGAGTTTGGTTGAGGAGTTTCAAAGCATTCATAGTGCGGTAATGAGAAATATGCAGCCAGATATTTTGCGCAACAATCTTCACTTTGAAGAGCTTTCACGGTTAAGGACTAAGGATCCTGCTGTCTGGCTGTATTGCAAATAAGTTCTGCAGGGACACAGAGAGAGACTGGGCCTACTTGTATATTCCACTAACAACTTGCTTTAGGACAGAGATGACAAGTCAAACTGTGATCAAGGTCAGTGGCAAAATATCTACGAAAATGCAGAATTCTTTGGACATAGTGAGAGGATTAGTTTTTTTTTTATTCATGTGAAGAGAGGGATGAAGATATGCCTATAAAAGGGAAAGACCGAATCAAAGTAGATGTTGGAAAGGGAAAAAAAGATGACAAAGCAAATGTAGAGCTGGGAAGGCTGGACAATTTCAACACTTCATTGGTATTCAGATGCTAATACCTCATTGCACATGTCAAGGAAGGACATGGATACAGTCAGAAACCACACACACACACACACACACAGAATTCTCCCTGAGGGCATAAATATCTAATTATTTTTCTGAAAAAAAAACATACTCTCTAAATTGAAAAGCCCTCCAGAAAATCAAAGGTTGGTGGTATTCAACATGTCATCCACGCCAGCACCCAACCAGCATCAAAATATGAGAATACATGGTATTAATTTGTCTTTCTGTAAATGATGCTTGTGTGGATATTTAAAAAAAGGTTTTGTAAAAAAATGTGATAATTAGTTCTTAGTGGTGGTAATTTGTTGATCAGAGCAGATGTGTTTTCCCATGAATATTTGCCAACATGAGGTTTTAAAGCTTTATAACAGTATGTCTGAGCTGTAATCATCGGTGGAAATTACTCATGCTGTGAGATCAGAAATGTAGGATCAGGCAGGCAATATTTTCTCTGAGTATTATCCTGAATAACCCCAACTGCGGTTCCTATAAAACATGTCATGATTTGAAGCAGTGATGCATGATGTTTTCATGCAGAAGCTTTTCTTCTTGTATTTTCTGGCATTTCCAAATCTAAGTAAATTATTCAAACAAGTTTTTTATTGGTATCTTCCCCATCAAATGCTGTTACTTGTGCATAATTAAGAAGTTCACAGGGGAATATTACATTTCTGAAACTTTTCATCTACATTGATTTTTTGCTTGTCATACGTTTAATGGTCAGCCTAGGTGTATCATTTATGTGCAAGAAGCTGTGAGCATTTTCTATCTCAAGACTCAGCAATAAAGAAATTAGGTTTACTGTTATCCTGGCAGCAGCTGTATTGACTTTTTATATTATATTATACTGTATTAGATTAAATTAAGACTTTATTTATCATATCTGTCCTCTTCATTTAATGTAATTTTACAAAAATACAAATAAGAACTAGCCTGCTCACGTAGATATAGTATGCAGTACATTTGTTTTGAAAACAACTGAGGTGTTGAATCTTTACTTCTGAATAACAGTCATATTTACATGCTTCCAATGTAGGGCTCCAACTAACGATTATTTCAATTATCAGTTAATCTGCAGATAGTTTTTCTCAATAATTCAATTTGGCAATAAAATGCCAGAAAATTGTGAAAAATTAAAAAAAAAAGTTTTTCCCCACAGCCCATGGTTGATGTCTTAAGATCACACAAAAGACTCCAAAGATTCGTCATGCGTGACAAAGGAAAGCATCAAATACCCACGTTTGAGAAGCGGGCACCAGCAAATGTTGAAAAGATGACAAAAAACGATTATTCAGCTATTAAAATAGTTTTCAGTGTCTAATTTTCTGTCGATTAGCTTAGTCAACTAATCATTGCAGGTCTGTTCCAATGTGAATTTTATTTCAGAAAAAACAAACCACTAGTGTTTGTGGTAGCCTTTGAGGTCGTTGATCATGTATTTTTCATGGGCTGTGCATGCGAACTCGACCACAAACACTTATGGTTTATTTTTTCCGGCCATATATTCATCTCACAGTTTCCAGCACCTTTTGGCCTGCGGTACACCTTGTGGGCAAAGCTTTTTTTTCTCAATTTCACTGACTTTTTTTCACCGGAATGGGAGAAGCACATACTCTTTTTGCTAGAATCTAACTCTTGCTCTAACTGTTTACAGAACCTTGTGTTTTTCAGCAGAAAGCAATTTTTCGTTCAGGTTTTCAGTGTTATTTCAATGATTTCACATTATTTCTTTGTAATTGGGTATTTTGTTGACACTCGTGAGACGGAGAGTCGGATAGGAGAGGCCATTATGAAGTGAAAAGTGTCTCTGTAGACCAGTTGGCTACAGTGACTCGGTTATCAGTGTGTTCATGCAGTTCTTGAGGAATCAGACAGTGTGAAATTGCAGGAAGGTGAATGTTGAGGCTCAGCTAGAGTGTGTTTATTGCGGCCCACATTGCAGGTGTGCTGGACTAGAACTTGGTTCTCTTTAACATTTTATTATTTATGATTTGAAAAGTAAATCCTGACACCAGGCTAACCATGTATCTTACTTGGACATGTCTAAAGCTAGTGCATTACATATATTTCTATTTCTATACTAGCATGCCGTATATACACAGAGATCCCTGCTGCAGGTTTCCCCAAAGTCCCAGATGTCATTTGCAGCCTTCATTTGCAGTGTTGGCTGTATCAGCCTGGGCGTAGTCAACATTGAACAAAAATAAATTGGCTTTCACGTCAATATTTGACGTCCTTCTACCTTGATTTGTTTGTCTCTGGCTTCTCTTACAAAGATTCTTTTAATACCTGCAGATTATCAAATATCCATGAGTCTATAGGAGAGTACACAGCACATCCAACATGAACTCCAGATCAGCAAGGGTCTCAGCCGTCCTTCTCGGCTACTTAGACCAGACACAATATTACGTAAGCACACACGCACACACACTTATATACCAGCATCCACATGGAAAAGAACTGGTTCCCCTTTCACATGATGCAAACAAGCCACTGATGGGAAAGTACACACAGACACAGCGTCAAATAGCCCACAAGGCAATAGGATGATGATGAGTACTGTAAATGTTGGAGGAAGTCGGCACCATATCCTATTCATGTCTCTAACCATTCTGTATTTTCATAGAAATATTGCCCGTGCTCTGGGAACAGGAAATGTGGTCCGAGGGTCTGCAGTGAGTCTGAGCAGGAAACTCTGAGGCTTCATTCCACGAGTCCCTGCAGCTCAGCCGTAATTGGCTTACACATTCCTCCAAGGATTACCCCTCACTCGTTATTTGTGTTTATAAAGAATTATTAAAACATTTGCTTTGGCTCCCTGAATTACACTCAGACAAGTGTCAAAATACACTCAGTTTTCACTTGCCTTGTTTTTCCCCCCACTTTGGTTGAAATAAACAAGCGAAGTGATGGTTTTTCATCTCTGAATTCAACACCCTCACATGTTTTCTCTATTGTGTTTGTGTGTAATTATCTGCAGTATTCATAGACTGCTATACATCTTCACCTGCAGCCTGCTGCTCTCTTCTACCTCCTTTTTTATTTGCATTTTTGAGAGCTCCTTATTCTCCTTAATAGATAAGAATTACTTCGCATCATTTAGACCTTGGACGACAATTTGCTTAGAAAAAACAGAAGCACTCCTGTGTTGTAAACTTGCAGCAGAGTGGAAACAGGCTGCATTTAGATATTAGAATATTGCTTGTGCCAAATGAAATAGCTCAGTATTTTGTGCCAAATTAAACAGCATGCAGCTTTGGTTGATGTCACTGTCCCATATTTTAAATGGGAGGGGGGAAAAAACCCAGACTCGGAGAAACCGAGAGACATGATGAAATACTTGTATGACTCCCGTAGAGTTTGTCCATTTTATCTGCCGGTGCGTGTGTTGAGCTCCTTTAGTTTACCCGAGCTACTATCAATGAATGAATCCGGACTTTTTTTATTCGCCGGGTGGGCCACCTGCCGGTGCGTCACGGCTGCTCTGACCAATCCTGACGCAGAGATTCTTCGTGCGCCCCTTGGAGATCCCGCGGTGCTCCTCGCGTCGCCGTCCAATCCACTGCTGTGTGACGGCAGAAGGTGGCGAGCCTCGTTAGCTGTGTGCCGTTAGCGCTTCAGATCTGACTAGATTGGACTGCCTTACAGCTGCCGTGCCAAACATGGACCCGTGACAACTTTGACTGGATTGCCATTTCCCCACATCTACTTGTACTGCTTTTGCCCCGCGCACTATTGAATGTTATGAGGTAGGTGAAATTAAGACAAAAAATGGAAAGTTTTTGGGAATGTATATATATAAATAACCACAGCAAAGTATTTGGTGTTCTACTCCCTGAGCAGATTACCAGCTGCTTTATTTTGTCACGTTTTTCCGTCGCGCAATGCTGCACTCTGAAGTTGCAGACACAACAGAAAATCATCGATGACTTGTGCTCGTCTCCAGGTCGGATATACTATATTGGGGATATTATTGCGAGCTCGTATTAGTTCAGCTTTTAGTTTTTTAATGCAAGTTTTGCTGCTGCGGGGCTCAGCATCCCTGCCCAACCCTCTGCGCTCTGCACGCTTCAGATGCCTCTCCTCCTGGAAGACTACGTGTCTGCTCAGCGCTCTTGTAAAGTTTAATTTAAAAACACGGAGAATATATTTGGTTTTCGCGTCTTTATTTCCCTAAGGTAAAAGTGAATCAAAAAGAACAAAAGCGTTGCCCCCAAAATGCGTAGTCTAATGCGTATCCTCCCTCCTGTGGCACATTTATTATTATTTTGGTGATCAGATATAACGCATGTGTTACTGCATTGCTGTGGGCAGAGGAGGAAGTTAATTGTCCCTACATGGCAAGTGGAAGGCTTTCATGAATTGGGGTGACTGTTTATTTATGATTCCCATAGATGGCAATGTGGAGGAATGGTCCCTCTTAGTGACCTGGGGGTCTACTTTGACATTGTGCTGGATAATGAGCAAGAGCAGAGGGAATGGCATCTGTGCCACGGTTCAAATATTTTCCTTTTAGTCTAGGGCTGCAGTTAATCATCACTGGAGCCAGAATGTGAGCTTGACAATACAGTAGCCACAAACTATTCCTCCATGCCTTGATAGTTTAACATTGTGTTACGTAGCGTATATCGACACAACCACCATGTTTTTTTATATCAATACATCAACAAAGGAATTTTTTGGGAAACCGTGCAGTCACGTTCTGTGTCACGGCGAATGCACGGCCTGTTACAAGTCTGTTAAAGGTGGAGCAGGAATGTGTTTGGATGATTATGACTTTCCATTGCCGGCCGTGGGGAGACGGGCGGGGGAGGACATTCAGAAAAAGAGACAAAGGTGAACAGCAATAGAGCTTTCACGGCTTGATGTATTGTTTGAGCCCCAGTCAATATTGGTTGACTAATATTTTTTCAGGCTTTCCTCTCTTGATAGATGGCTTTGTTGTGCACAATGCCTACTAACGTATTGATCAGCAGAATGACTTTCCCAAATGGACTGTGGGTGGAGGACAGGACACTCATAGCACTGGCTCCAAGAGTAGGGTGAAAGTGTCTTTGCTTCTACCTTCTCCTGTACCTGTTGTTCTGCGTGGGTGCTGGCACGAGCACGGACGCTGCCGCTTTTGGGTTATTAGTCCCCAGCTCGATGATGTGTAGGGGTTTATTCTGCTGGATAATTACTCGAACTTGAAATCGAGCTTTTTCTTCCTGTCAATTCGGTTCAATCCTTAAAGGAACGGGTTGACATTTTGGGGAGTACCCTCATCGCTTTCTTTGCTGAGAGTCTGAAGAAAAGGTCAATGCCCACTCTCATGTCTGTATGGTAAATATGAAGCTACAGCCTGCAGCTGCTTAGCTTAGCTTAGCATCAAGGCTGGAAACTGCTAGTCTGGCTCTGTCCAAAGGTTAAAAAAAAACAATCTGACCACCTGCACCTCCTAAATGTTGTGACACACTAAATATATTATTTAATCCATTAATTAATACAATTGAATAAGTGAGCTTAAGGTGTTAGGTGGATGTTTTTGCGTTTGGACATAGTCAGGTAAGTTGTTTCCCTGTTTCAAGCCTCTCTTCACCAAATACTTTTGGGGGGATTGTCACAGATGTCTAAGGCGAAGACTGACATTTAAAAAAAGGCATGTTGAATAAAAGAATATGGAATAAACGTGTGTGATTAAGTGAAATAGAGAGTTTCATGATCCAGACAAAAGCAGTACAACAGCAAAACTCTCAGGCCTTCGCGCACACTGACTGGCACCATCAGGCTACTTTTAGAGGAGGCAACAGGAGACAGTGATGGGTATTTTACGGGAGTCAGCTGGCCAAACAGACGGGCTAACTCCCCCATTGGGTTTCATTAGAGCTCGTCTTGATGTTAAAGCTTTTTTAATCCACTTTCACAGCCATGCAGACCACAACAGAGCAAAGCGGAGTGTCTATCTTTAGAGCATGGGCCGAAACTTTTCCATCTCAGTTCAATAATTAAAACAATGACACAAAGTCACTGTAGTTGGCTTTTAAGTGCCTCAGTTGAGGAGTTTTTCTGTGTTGTGTGCTGGCAATGTCCCGTGCTGATGGGGGAGGTGTTCTCAGCATCCGATAGAAAGCTGTCAATCAATGTCTGCTAAGTTAACTTGTCCATTGACAGCTGTGTTTATGCAGTCCGGCGCTCCTTCAGCAGACACGCTGCCTCTGGGTGCGATTACAGTAGAGCTTGGCCTCTTTGTCTTTGTCTCCACTCTCTGGCCTGCTACTGTTGTTGTCCCTTGTTCGTAGCACCTGCTTAGCTTCACAGCCACAGATCCGGGAAGACACCGACAGGCTGTTCCGCTAATAAGCAGCTCGACATCTTGGATGTTTTAAGAAGAAATCTATTTCATACGGCCATTAATTTAGATACACTAAATAAGAAGGGGTTTAATCATAATTATATTGGCGCTGAATGCAAATAACGATATTGACTTTGCTATTTAGTTTTTTTCGTGTCACAGTTATATTAGGTGCAATAATGGTGCCCTGCAGATGCAATAGAGGCTTTTATAGCTAACACAACGTTTGTTAAACTGACACTCATCACTCACTGACCTTTACTAGTTATCATAAGTGTCACTGGAACTGCCCCTTATTGGTGGCAATAAGGTGCTCACTTCAGGGCTGTTACCAGCGCTGCTCCGTGTTTGCCATAGGATATTGTGTATGTTCAGCACACAGCAATGCACACACGCACGTACACACTGTAATTATGCAAGTGGGTTATAGTTCAGAGGTCAGGTACTGGGCAGGAAAGCAAGGGTGATTTATAGAGGGGGAGTTGAGGTCAGCGATGTTAAGGACACAGGTTCATGTGGGTCTTTTAGGTGTATAAAGTCTGCGGTGGGTGCACTTTTCAATCTGTCAGCCGTAACTGTAAATGTTGCACTGAGAAACAGCGTGCAGCGCTGCCATGAAATCCAAACAGTTTGCAGATACCTAGCAAGCCCTGGTACTGGTTTTTCTTCTTCTTTTCTCCTCTTTTAAAGTTCTCTGATGTGCTCTCTGTACGTCCTCTTTTTTATTATTTTTTATTATGCGTCTTTACTTCTGCTCTCTCTACAAGTTAAACCTCACATGTGGGAATTCGTATTCATGTCTAATATGTGACTGCTCTTTTATGTCTACTCTCTGTCTGTACGTAGCAAATAAATCAATAACAACTTGCCCTCCATCCTTTTCAGTGGAGTTTCCAGAGGGATGAATTCAAGGTAAAAGAGAGCTGTACACACACGGAGAGTGAGAAAAAGAGACAGGGATCAAGAAAGCAGAGTGCTAGTGAAATATGTATACTGTAAATAAATAAACAAACTCCTCGAGAGTGAATCTGCTCCAGCTCTGGCGTTGAGTAGTGACACAAAGGGAGAAATTATGACGATGATAGATGTTTAGCGTGGACCAGCCTCAAAGTTTCAATATTCAGTGCTGTATTTCTTTGTGACGATTAATGTTGCCATCATTGGTGGCTTGTTGATTATTCTGAGTTAATGTAGTTCCACACTGTATTGATTGCATTAAAGATTGCTTTGTAAATTAAAATCTAACATATAGTACATTCCTATTCTCACTGTAGCACACGTGTATATATCCCAAACTATCCACAGTGGCTCTGGCACATTAACATTTATGTAAAACTAATTTTTAACAAGACATTTTTAACACGAACGTGTTCTTCATAAACATTTTGAAGTAATATGAGCTGAATGTTTAGTCCTCTTAATAAACTGTGGCTGGCCCACTGCTTTATTTTTTCCTAGGGACTGGTCATTGCAAGTTTGAAGTGTTAATAAGATAGCAATTACCCTCTGTTGACACATTGTATTGGCTTCAGTTTCATAATACTCTACAGCTAATAATGCTGAGAATAGCTAGTACAAAATCATGTTCATACAGCAGTGACTAGACGCCTGTAAATATGGGTGGACTGCTGAAACTGAAAGTAGGAAATAAGAAAGAGGGACGAACCACCAGGGAAAAAAACACAACAAAAGAAAATGTAAAGACAAGTCACCTTTTGAAGTATTTAAAAAAAAAAAAAAAAAAATCACGTTTGAAAACACAATGATGCTGTTCCACTATGCATCTCTTCCTTTAGAAACAAATGTGATATTTTAACAATAGAGTTTTCTTTGATTTTATTGATTCTTGTTGCTGAATTCGCCAAAGATCAAGTCTGCTTTCTGAATTCTACTAACAATGCAGCAATCAAATTCTCAACATCGAGGCAACACTGTAAACTATGCAATTTGCAGTTATGGGTTGGGATTGCAAAGCGATGAAGGTGTCTGTCAGCAGGATGCTTGATTGCATTTTTCAAACTGACAGAATCCAAAGAATACCACACATGTGTTTTACGCACGCGTACAACATGTAGCGATGCTATTAAACATAGAGATGAGTGCATCGACCGCTGTCACATCTGCTTGGGGACAAAATCAGCATTTATGTATTCAAGGTAATTTATAATTCATGATGAAGACTTCTTGTGGCAGATGTTGGTGTAGACAAACAAACATCTGTTGTTAGGTCATTAAAAAAAAGCCACTTTAACTCTTGGTTCAAATGAGTATACAGTCTTATTACATATAACTAAATGTGCTCCGCTGCAAATATTTCTTAGATAAGTGAGGATACCTTTTCAGTGTGGCTTCAGTGAGTCATATTATACTAATGTCATAACAAGAGCCTCCTTATTTAAAACTAAATAGAAAGTGTTCAAAGTCTAATTGCTCCAACGTAAAGTTAGATTAGATGCTGCTGTGTAATTTGGTTCCTGTCAAAATGAATTTATCAGAATTTATCAGTAAATTCTTTTTAAGATCCTGCCATGAAACAGCCAAACTCCCGCTGTGATTTCTTTTCTTTTTTCCTTTTAGTTTCGTTTTTCTCCAGTTGTTTGTTTCTGCCTGACTCCCTCTCGCTTTTGTAATTCAGCTCATCAAGCACACATCAAGTGAGTCAAATTGTGTGTCAGGCCCTCAGCTCTAACGTCCTGACTAAATCACATTTTTTGGCTTTGCTATGTTCCATCTCTGAATCGTGTCAGGGGGTTGGAGTGAGGTGAAGAACTTACTAACATGAATGATTTATCCGCGCTGCTTTCTGCCTTCTTCATTTCACATGAATTCTGCTCGTTGTTTTACGCCGGAGGAAATAGAAGACCATGTCATGAGGACTAAGTGAACCATATGAGATTAACCCAAAGGTTTTCAACTTAAAGTAACAGTAAAGAGGTAACAGAAGTGTAGACAGTATAGCCAGTGTTGTTCCAGTCATTGCAAAGATTTGGCCCTTGGACAGATCATTAATCGGCTTCATCTACATTCATCCTAGTTTCTCCACCACCTTGCTGTTGTTTCAGTATTATCTCTGTTAATGGGCTTCCGTAATTTAAAGTGAGGTATAGGCCTTTTGTTTGCCACTCTTTTATTTAACACCTGTCGCACGATTAAAGTGATCTTTTTTTTTTCCAAATCAGAACAAATCAAATACTACTTGTAGCAGCATATGGTACAAGAAAGTGGTGGCCATTATGTCTACTGAGAGGATCATAGCTCTGGATGTAGATAAAGGACACTGTTGAGGATTTTACACAATGCCAAGCTCATGGGAAAAAGGTGAGAGAGTGCTTTTTCAAGGGGATTTGGAGCTGCTGATTGGCCGCTGTGCCAACCTGTTGGAGCTGATATCTATGGCGAGTCGCTGCCAACTGTAATTTTAATAAGATTTGGGCAGAGCTGCTATGCAAAACAGCAGCCTTTCTATAAGTACTATAACTACACTGTGTGCTGGGGTTTAAAATCCCGCACCTGTGCTCAATTTAGTGTCTAATGTGCTTTTCTTCTGCTACTGAGGCATGAGTAGTGTCAATTTACGTTTAGAAATTCCAACAGTTGTTGATTTGCTATGTTGATAATTTGATTTTGTGACAAGTTAAAATAAAATCAGCCTTTTTGTTGCACTGTGCATGTATGTGGGTGCACATATGTATATGTTGGAATGTCATACATGTGTCTTCAAAATTGTACTCAAACCACTTTTAAACATATTAGTAGTGCTTATGAAGCCCTTTAGAAAAACGCCTGTAATGTATTTTCCCTGGTTCGTACTATTAAGAATTTGAGCAGATGCTGCAGTCATGCTTTGGAGATCAAATATTGATCTTTACTTTATTGTTACAGCTGTGGAACTGGGTAACTGTTTACAAAGCTGGCTTTCATTATACTAATTCCCCATGTTCATCGTCTGGTTTGTTCTAACTGCTCTCTAAATGATGCTTGAAGGTTGCTTCTTGTGTAGCTTTCTGCCTGTCTCAGTGGTATCGCCCGTTTGAGTTCCCACCAAATGTCAAAGTTAGGACGACATGTTCAAAGTGAGGTGAAACGAACAAACCTACTTGAAATTTCAATTTCTTAGTTTTTCCCCTGAAGCAGGTGTAAGAGTGACAACTTGCCCCATTCTTAAAGGGAGTTCAAACCAGCACCTGTCTTTGAGTCTTCCTTATTCCGCAGTTTGATTGGCATTTCCGAAGGAAATAGAGAGTTGAAGAACGTGTACCAGGCTAGGGCAAAGATGTAGAGCGAGCCCTCTGGCTAAACTCTGTGGAGAAAAGTAAATCCAAGCCAACAAGAGCCGTAGCCCCCGGGCCAGCGAGCCAAATCCTCAACTGACATTTACATGAGTTTAAACCAACAAAAGGGTACGGTAGTAATTTTACTCCAGTTTGCTATCTTGTCGGTGTGTGTCTGAAGTGTTTGGTTCAATACTTAATTGTCAGTGTTTTACTGCACAGTGGGGTGTTCCCATTGGGCAGGTTGAAAGCTGACACAGAATTAGACAGGAGGGACGCAGATGTACAATGTTCCTATGGGGATTTGAAGTGTTTCATAATAGTAACAAACAGACAACAGCCTGATTACAAGGTAGAGCAAGTGAGACCCTCCTTGTCCATAAACCAAATTGAAAATGTTGCCTTTAGGCATAACCCTTTACAATTAGCTGTTCACTGTTTTTTTTTATGTGCCTATATATTAACAAACTGTACAAAGCAATAATCGTCACAGTAACGTTACACTGTTACACAAAATACGTTTTTGAATGAAAAAAAAGATAAATCTGAGGAGTTGTGAGATCATTATTGGGGTAGAAAATAACACATTTTCTTCTCTAACAGTGATAGGAGACCATTAAAGAACTGAAATCTCTCTTAGGTGAAAGTGAAAACAGCTTTCAGACATCTGAAATGTGACAAGTAGCCCAGAGTTGCATAGCTTTTTTTGTAAGAGGTCACAAGCTAAACATGTTCGGAACCATTGTTTAATGTCAAATCTTAATGTGAAAACTAACTAGTAGTAAATATAGCTGCCGGATAAATAAAGTGGAGCAAAATGTGCATTATTTCCATCTTTAAAAAAATCCCAAATTGTACTCAGTTACTTTTCTCCACTGTGAATTCTTGTTGCTGTGCTTCTTAGCCCTCTGGTTCACTGTGCACCTGGGTCTGAAAACAGTTTCACATACATACAATCAAAATAAACATTCTTATTGGCAGCAACATAAACCACGCAGAGTGGATGCCAACCTCTAAAAGTTGAATTAATGAAATGAGAATTAAAGCTTTAACATCAGTTTGTGCCGCAACCAAGGAAAGTAATGCAAAACCACAATTGCGATTTAGTCTCTAGAGTCAACACTGCCTGTCAGGGAATGCAGGTATTTTCACTCCTCCATGTTTTGTGGATGGAGCGGTGTCAACCTTTAACACCTCCCCGGGGATTACTTCCACTTAGCAAAGTGATAATAATCTCAAACTCATCTCAGGAATGTGTGTAACTTGGCATGAAATGAAAGCTTTGTGGGAGAAGTGCAATGACATGAATCACTGCAGTAGGTGCTAGGATTGGTCATCTGTTTTTTGTTCGTTCTTATCAGCGGTGCAAACCCTCTGGCAATAACTAACATGGTGCACAGGCCTTATTGAAACGCTTTGTGAAAGAAAAGTCGCATAAGTAATTTTGTGGCCTTTCGATCAAATTTCAAATCAATGTAGAACAAGCTCAACAGATGCTGAGGTATTATAGAAATGGGCAGATTTGGTGGAGGACTAGACAGCCAGAGTACATTAACTTTAGTGGTGTCTTTGGGATGAAAAGCAGACCAGAAGCAAGAGAGGATGGATGGAATTGCCTGGCATGTCTCCATACAAATGTTTTTGGCAGGGTTATGTTGGTTTATTGGCTTAGTACCCTCTGTGTTTCTTTGAAATGTAATCATAACCCAAGCTGGGCATATTTATTGCATATACAGGCAATGCACTGGACTTGCGGGATCTTATTATTTATCAATATTTTGTCAGCTAAATTCACGGTATAAACATGAAAATACAATGGTTAAATTAGCTTGATTTATTAAGCCTGGATTTCTGGCATAAAGCTCAGTTTAAATCTTTTCAAATGAAAGTGGCAAATGAGGAAGATAAAGGACACTATGGGCTCTTTTTCTGGAGCAGTAGCAAAGCTGGCACAAAGAAAAGGCATCATTTTAGCTTTAGTTTGGAAATGTTGCTGCTCCAAACAAACCCGCTTCCACTGTGGAGGATGAAGTAGCACAGCTGATGTTGTGTTCATATAGATTAGGAGGCGCAATGCAGATTCGTGAGCGATTTTGGCATGAAATTGTGTCTGCCACCCAGACCACCTCTTATCACAAGCCCAACTGGTAACGTTTGTGTCTTTTTTCTTTGGCTTTCATATGAATGTTTAATCTAGAACACATTTAAATTCCCAATTAATTCATTAGATTTTTTTGCTGAATGTGTGGTTTTATGATGTGGGTGATTCTTACAAAAAAAAGCCATCTACAACTGCTTGTATGAAGTAAGACTTAATCAATCAATAACTTTATTTGTCCCAGTGGGGCAACTGGTTATGCAGTAGCGGGATGATTACACTTTTCACATAAAATACAGGGCACATAACCACAACACTAAGACCAAAAAACCTAAATGAACAGTGAAAATCAGTTATAAAGAATTTTTAAAAAACCCAATAACTTATACTGTATAACTTACAGTATGCAAATAACAACCGTTTCCTCCTAGAGTTAAGGAGGCAGTTGGCAGCCGGTATAAAGGAGTGTTTGAATCTATTGGTTTTAGCTTGTGGAAGTCTAACAAAGGAATCATTTATTTAAATACTGTACCTGCTGTCAGCAAACAGTAGCAGGAATAACATGTGTTGTCCATCTGCCAACAATTACAGCAGACACCCTTTAAAAATGTATTGTAATTTCTGGACTATAAGTCGCTACTTTTTTCACGCTGTCATGCCGCCAATACATTTAGGCTCGACACACCAGACCAATTAAATTACCGAACAGGTCACAGTGGACCAATGAAACCGTTCGAATCACCGTAAATCAAACGCACTCACACTAAATTCTTCAGATCAGTCCTTTTGTACGGTAGATACATAAGTTAAATCCAATGCGTGCAGGTATTTTGGTCATTAACAATGGACTGGCAATTTGAATGTTTGAGCTGAAGATGGCAGAAAGGTCATGGGATCAATGCATCCTGATATGGACCTGAATGTCAATGAAAGTCAACCTCATGGTGAGTCTAGAGGAACAGTCAGCACAATTCATCCTCTGGGGACCTTGAATGTATGGAATGGAAAATGTTACGATAACCAGTCCAGACCAACCAGTCTGACAGGCTGACGTTGCCATTCGTAGAAGCCAGTGGAAGTAAAAAAAAAAATCCTATGAATGGACTCAAGCAACAGGTAAGTTTTTACCAGCATTGTTTCATTTCCCATAAACAAAAACGTACGCCTTCAGAACAATTCTCTGCACATAGTGGCTTTAAATTATGAAAACTTCCAACATGGCACTGGGATCTACAGTAGCAAATAAATAAGGTAAATACCAGGATTGTGATTACAGAAGGCGTTGAGCTGTTACGATAAATTGCTGCTGCTCTTCTCTACTCACACACTCGTGTTTGCAATGATATTTCATTAAAAGGCAACATGTTGTTAATGACCCTAAATCAACTTCTAAAGTTTTCTCTCCGGTTGTGGCACCTCTTTGTTCCCTCCTCTTTGCTGTTCATGTTTATTTAAATGCTCTTTTTTATCCAGATTAGTCTCACTAAAGCTCTTTAAATTAATCTCATTAAATCTCTTTTTCAACAGAGACATGTAGTTTGTAGTCATCTGCCTAATTTTCCTTAAGCTTCTATCGTTACATCCGTCACATCCTGCTTAATCCTTAAACTGCTGAGAACCACCAGGGGAGTGGGATAACCTTGTAACCTCTTTGCCGTCTCTCTGTTTATAATTTATACGTTACATATCAGGATCTGAGGTGATATAATGAGTTAACAATGATAGACGGTTCTTTGGAGAGAGAGTGAAACTGTCTGAGTCATTTCCCTGGTTTGGTAATGATCCCTTTTATTGTACCTCAGCTTTGGCAGCAAGTTTGAGTACAGCACTTTGCTGTCCATATATCATAATCAGGACGTGGCAGAGGTTATTTACATTGTTCACAGTCCAGTGTTTGGGTTCCTTCTTAATTCCATGGTTAGTTTCCAAGCACTATCTTTTGCTAATGTGAAGAAAGCTAGTCGTATTCCTGCCAAATCTATGTGTTTTAATTGCTAGTGGCTTGGTGGAGTTGGGATCAAGGCCGCTTGGCTGTTGTATAAAATGCTTTGTCACTGAACAGTAACATTAACAAGGCAAGAATACTGATGAGAGCTAGAGACTCCAGACAGTCAAAAATTCCTCCACTCTTATGTTTTGTCTCTCTTCAGTCTTTTCAGTGCCAGGTGTCTGAACCAAAATGTACTCGTCTCCCTGCTGAATATATCTAAGATCTGCTGAAGGGTGAAATAAGAAATCTGTCAAAATGCTTAAAACAGAGTTGTGTTCTAATCAGGTTATTTAATTGGAACAAATTGTCTGGACAGATGTTTCAGACGCAGCTGTTTACTGGATATATTCCTTAAGTTCGGTGCATCCCAGCAGCTGTGGCAGGATATGCTGATGTAAGCAGTATTATACTTTAATGCTTCTTGTAGAAACCTGTCTTACGAGCTCTGCAGCATACACGTTTGTTAGTTTACAGCGTGTTCTCTCAACTTCCCAGCAAAATTGGATTGGACTAGATATAGTTAGAGGTACAACACAGAGTGCTACATTGTTTTCCTGCATGTGTGCAGACAATAATACAGTAGGCTCCTAAGATGCCCTAACCAAATAAATTCACTGAATCCTACTTTGACTGGGGGCTCGAAGAAGAATCCATTTGTCTCTTTGTCAAATTGTTCAAAGAGCCATGAAAAAATGAAATGACAATTCGTGTTGCAGATGGCTGCATCCAAGGCAGACATTTTTCCACTGGGGCTGCAGTCACTTTTCTTTGTTTTACAGATCAAATTCGAAAACATAACTATTGCCAAAGCATAAACATTTTCAGTTTAGTTATGTAAGTTTGTTATCATTACTTCCCAGCCATTTGAGTTGTAGCAATTTAATGCCTCAAAGAAAATAATTACGATGTTTCTTGTCACTGTAAAGATGTGGGTTTAGTTTCCATCCTTGTAGCAACAGTATGTCATAAATGATGGAATGTGCAAGTATCCGGCGAGTATGAAAAGAAGTTTTAATTATGTCCTATTGTTATTGAATCAGCTTTGAAAGTGTGTCCCTATTAGGAGATAGTTTTGGGGGAGTTTTTAATAAATCCCTCACCCCCTTATTTGATTTTCTTCTGTTGTGACTTCTGCAGTCTTTGGAGGTCTGGATGTCTGAGAGAAAATCAATTCTTTTAAAGTAACATAATTCTGAGGAATGAAATGAGAAATCCCTCATCTCTTAATGTGCGCTGTATTTATTTACTTGCAGAGTGCTGCTGGGGCATTGTTTTCCCAGAGTTTTAAAATTTAGTCTAGTGCACAGACTCAATTTATTTACTCTTCTTCTTATACTCTTCTGCTTTCTCTTTGATAGATATGCTACAGGAATGCATACACACTTCACATTGATTAGCTTTTAATCCCCTTCAGGAACAGACAGTATCCCTCATTGCCATTATCAGAGCCTCGTCATTGTAATTGTTCGGGCGTGTTCACGTTCAATGCAACCATCAGTCAGTGGAAGTGACAGGACGGGGACCAACTTAGCACAAAGCTTGTCTAAACAGCGAGGTCAGTCGATCTCGGCTCCCGCCTCATCCATCAGAATGACATATGCAGATGGTTCGCTGTACATCCGTAACACCTTTAGACAGATCAGTGGCTCCATATTTAACCTGCTCATAAGTCCTGTCTGAGAAAGATCATCCGTTTTAAATTTCAAGTCTCTGGAGTTTGAAAGATTATAGCATGTCTTGATGTGTTATTAATTTTTATTTATTTTTTTGCTGTGTCATCACTGATATTCAGCTTTTGAATCCGCTAACACAAGCTCATATGACAAAAAAGATTGGAGACTTACAAGCTCCCAGCGTCTTCTATTACCTTTAAACATGGATTGGACTTAATTTTATGATTTGCACATGCTATTCCTTTGGGTCATGACAAAGATAAAGAGGAATAGCAGAATGGGAAAATGTAGGAGGAAGGGCTGATATAACATTTGTGAAGTTGAACAACACTCCCCCCCCCGAAAATAGAAACTAAAGAAGCAAGACTCTAATCTGTGATGCTCGGCTGAATTCAGCCTTTAGGTGATCCGTGGACACAGGAGATTAAGAAGTTTGTAGACTTGCATGTGTGAACCTTAAAAAAGCTTTCGTATTATAGCTGCGCCACAAGTTCTGAACCAGAAAAAAATTGTCTGATGTGTTAAACACAAACTGTCCCAAAGCACATCGTCCGTACAACCGGTGGTGTGGCTCTTAATGGAATATGCATGTACTACACGATCTGCAATTGTGCAGTTTTCTCTGCATTAATAAGCACAAACTGGAGAAATATATTTGACATGAACTATCAAACTTTTATGATGTCCTCTAGAGCACCAAACACCCTGCAGACTCAACGGAGTCCTACCTTTTCTTTCCTTTACCGTTACACTTCATCTTGTACCTCTGCACATATGGTGAGTCCACGATGTAGTGAGGACTCAAGTGATGGGCCTGAATGAAAAGAAAAAGGAAAATTCATTTAGAAGAAAGCCCCAGGCTAAGCAAGCAATATATCACATGTATAATGAATGATTATGAACGTCAACGTTTTTAGGTTTCAGATTTCTTAAGGAGTAGTTTTCCAAAAATATGTATAACAGGTATATGAACAGCACATTTGGCATCTTTTTTCCCCCAATCCTGTGGTTTTACAGACCAGTGCTGCTTTTACATTCTTCTACGGGGGTATCTGAATATTTTTTCAATAGCTGAAGAGATGTCATAGTTGGCGTTGGATGTGCGTAAATCCATTTTCCTCCATCACCGGCTCGCTATTCGCTTACACTGGGCATAATGAATCATTAATTCACTGCTGTCACTTGCAGCCCACAGTCACTCTGAGCAGAATTAACTCTTCATCCAGCAGTGCAGAGAGGGAACAAAGAGGTGCAGGGCCACGAGCCTCCCTATATTGTTTCACTCCAAATAGAAAACTATGGATCCGCTTCTGTGTTGACAGGATAGGTTTTTTCTAATAAGACTGTCACGCTACGCTCTCTGATGCATGTTGTTTTGATTGTGTTTTGCATTTTTATAATTTTATTGTCTCTCATTATTCCCCGACCTCCTGTTCATCTGTGCTGCAGGTATTTTCAGACTTTGAACAGCACATTTTCTGTTCTGCACTGGGTGCACTGAGCACTAGAGCATTGCTGTAGGTGCGAATTTTTTTTAAATAAAGTGCCCTCTCAAACGTTAAATAGGCTTAATGTTATAGAATAGCAATTTCAAACCACGAATTCTTGTACGCCAGGGGGTACTTCTACAGCTGACAGTTCAATTGTATGAAAAATGTATTTTAACAATGTCCGCCTTTATATAATGAAGTGATATAACCTCCAGTTTTATATTTTGAACATGATTAAGGGGTAGTTTATCTGACAGAGCTGTGTGGGTGCATTAGACAAATAGGTTTATAGAAGATGCCTTTTAGTCAAACAGAGAAGGCACCACCGGGAACTTAAGTGACAGTGTCTGCTCTCTGATAATGTAGTTTTAATTAGTCCGGATTGCCGTTAGAACATCTCTCGTTATTGCTCAGTCGAAAGAGTGTAGTTATTGTGGAGAGATCAGAATGTACCACATCTTCACTGGATAATAAATTGTGCCCCACAGATAAGGTCGCTGGCATCCCACTGGACCATGAGACGACTGCAAAATGAAATAAATCATAGACTGAAAGATACGCTTTGTAATTTTGTTAAAGCACCAAAAGATACAATGATGACATGACATGACCTCCAGCTCACTGCTGATGTTTCGAAACTCATCTGTGAACTCCACTGAGTGTATCTTTAACGTTAATGCTTGCTTATGCTTATGTTGTGGCCACGTGCTTTTGAAAAGGATTTCCAAAGAAGACTGCTCCATTTAACACAAGCCAGCAGGTATTCTAAAAACTTATTTCTTGGTTTCATTTTCACCGGCTGCAAGGCACAGTTTCTCCTTTTTTTCCCCCTCATCTCGTTTCTGTTTCGCCGTCTGCGGTCCTGAGGAGAAAATGTTTCCAATAGGGCTGGTTGTCTGCAATTGCTTGTCTCTCTCTTTCTCACCTTCCTGTGGCAGAAGCTCAGCTGTTCTGTCCCCCCCCTCCCTCAGCCACACAGGCGTAGAGACACAGCCGGTCTAATTGGTAATAACCCTTCAGCTGTCATAACTGTGGTCCACCGCAGCTTTTCGGGGGGAAAGTGAAGAAAACCTGTTTTCCGTTTTATCCCTGGTGTGAGTAAGCATACGGCTCTGTATCTGCTGGTGGCGTTATCGTGCTGTAGGCTTTTAGTTTTCAGGATTACTGGGAAGTCGCGTGTGTTTTGCAGTCACATGTTTCTAATTGTATTTCTTATTTTATACACTGGTTCTCCGTCTGCACAACTATAAGCTTAAGTATTGTACTTGCCTGTAAAAATCCTGCGCAGCTCACATCTCTTCTCCATTACTGCTCTTCAATATGTGAGGACCCTGGGTCTGCCCCTCACTGTTTATGACTTGCTGTTTGTGCAGCATTAAAAGGTCAAACTGGACAAATAACTTGTGAAAAGGCAAACAAATGGCCCAAAGATGTTGTTCCCATGATTTCTAAAGGCAAGTTTTCACAACACTGCTCAATGTATGACTCTCTCTGAAGCGTCTTCCTTGAAAACACAAACACTTCTCAGCATCATGAATGTTGCATTATGGCCTCAAAATATTCATCACCCAGTGAGTCTCACTGACCTGTGTGAGAATAGACTTTGTCTTAACATGTTTGTTTGTGTGAGACATACAGTGTGCTCTGATTTAAAGAAAACCAAGCGAGCTAAATTTCATAATTGGTTTGTTCTCCTAGCGTCAACCTTTTGCCTAGATTTTCTTTGTCTTTTTTTTGGACCACAGCATCCACAGGAAGTATTTCATGACTATTAGTGGTCTTGCGAGATGAAGGTTAGAAATAGCTTCTGCCTGATGGAAGACCATCTTTATTTGAAAACCTAGAATATTCTTTTGTTGGTACTGGCGCTGGGACAACACAGTAAAATTCCTTTGTGCATGAATAATTCTTTTTTCTCCTCTTGGGACATTGTATTATAGCCTTCTTTATTTTCTCATTCTCTCGTGTCTCAGCTGGTCATGAGCTAAATGGAACTGGAACGAAGTGCAGTGTTCGGTGATCTCCAATTTCTGATGACCGATGGCAGGCAGGAGATGAAAGGCCTAATATACAAAGCCATGCCTCTGCTTCTTTTCCTCCCCACCTCCTCTCCTCTCCTATTTCCTCCCTCCTCACCTAAGCTGCAGTGCATCTTTTCACAATCATGAAAGAATGTAGAGAGTTGGGCGGGGGGGGGGGGGTCTGCCACACCAGTGCATAGACACAGCACACAGATGCAAATACACGCAGACACATATTCCACCTCTTCCTCCTGTCTGTCATCCCTTCCATCCTCCTACTTTTTCCCCATTCGCCCTTTTCTTTTCTTTTCTTTCCATCTTGTTTCGAAGGTACAGTATAGCCCACATCACGGAGGCAGAAAACAGCCCACGCAGTTTTGGCTGAGTGAACAGGCGGAGAGCTTTGAGCTTTTGGGATTCTGAATTCTTTTATGCTACTTTGTGGTATTTGTGGGATTGAAGCCCCGGATGACGGCTGGCTAAATGGACTGAGGAATTTCCCTCTGTGCGGCAAGGATACACATCAAGCCGCCTTCAATTATCCATTAAACACAATACTAACCATTAACAAGAACTTCAATGAAAAACTTATCTGTACACCAGCAGGATATCACACTTTCAGAGCAACTCATAAACAGGAATTCAGTTGTTCTTTGGACTTCTTGCTACCAGACACGGAGCTGGTGCATTCCTCCCCTGCAGTTAAAGCAGGTTTCATCTTAAAAATCAGCTCTTTTTCTTTGTGTTGCTCAGTTTGTGGTCCCATTTGTCCTAATAGTTGCATTTCTTTTTTTTCCCCCTGCGTCGTTCACACCTCTGTGCCTCACGCCTCCTCTTATGCTGTCGGCTCACATTCAGAGTAGCTCTAATTGAGTTTTTGGACAGCCTGCCCGGTCTCAAACGCTACACGAGAGATAAAAGAATTTTTTCATTACAACATCAAAGGGGCACCTCGGCACCCTCACCCCATTCCATCTCCCCTCTCACCAAACATGATGAGATCAAATGAACATCTAAGGTCAGTGAAGCTCCGAAGGGTTAATGATGTGGAGACTGCACTGGGATTTTTAATTCACGCCCTGGCCAGATAACTACCCTCAACCTATTCAAGTATCATCCTTCCACATGATGACTCATGCACTTTGCACTTTGCGAACAACCTGTTTATTTAAAGCACTTTATATGAATACATCTGACTGTAATTTGACGTGGATTGGCTTAGATCTGTCATTACCTGACACGGTCTACTTCACCAGGATCAATAGGCTCTTAATGACGGCAGACATGAGGTAGACGGCACATCTAAACTCTGCAATGGCATGAAGTATCCTGTAGTACAGAGACTTATTAGAAGTTAGAGGTAATTCACAGTGAAGTGGCACATCCCTGAGATCTTTTCACAAAGGTTCAATTTCTGTTTCCTTCTTTTTATAATTTCTCAGCTCTCTTAATGTAATTCCCTATTTCTCTAAGAGTATAAAACAGCTTTGCCTCTGACTTGGACAGAGCAAGTGATGTAGCTATATTTTACCCTGACACCCTCAGCGTCTATATTTCTACTTCTCTCCTTTGGAAATGAAGTGTTTGTATTTTGAGTATGCTTCTGTACCCTCAGACAGTATATAGATTTATATGAAGGCTTCATATCCGGCCCAACAAGATAGATTGTGATCCGCTGACCTCGACTGAGTGAAGTCAGCTAAATAAACACAGGGAAGAGTGTGTGTGTGTCTGCGGGTGTGTTTGTCCGCCCCAATTCAGTTCAGGAGATTCATTAATATTGCCATAATTCATTTGCTCTGATGAAAAAGGGTTTTTATCTGAGTGGGCCATTCAGAAAAGATGTATCAACCCGGCAGGTATTCCAGGGCATTTCAGGAGCCTCTCATTGTGCACACAATCGGCTATCGTTTCAATGTTGGTATCACCACAGGGACATTGTTGTCAAAGCCATAACCATCATATGTAACTCTGCTAAAAGACCTGGCCCGGATTCACATTCAGATTCACAAAACATGTGTCCTTGAGGCCTTGTGCGTATCCTTGACCATTTCCTTTGCAAAGCTTTTTTTGTTGTTGAATATTTTAAATCGTGCATTGTTTACATCCATGGCTGTATACTTACTACAGTCTACCTATGCAGTATGCAGTAAGTAGTAAACAAAGCATGACTAATGGAAAACCACAGACAGCGCTTTGCATTATGGGACACAGTAGGTGAGGTGGAATGGAAATTTTTTTCTGAATCAGTATGACATCTGGGTATTTTTGGCATACTGCATAACACATGCTATATTTTGGCCAAATCAGTACGTGCTGCTAGTGTAATAGGTGGTTTAGAATACAGCACGTTTGTATGTTTGCAGTTCTCTTCTTCTTGTTTTTGTTGGTGCATCACTATTCTTGTTTGCCTGTTACCGCCGTCATATGGTAATCAGTGGAATGGCGTGAATCTCGCATGCAAGCACGTGTGTCCTCAAATCCATGCATGATACGAAACATAACAGGGACCCAGTTAAAATAATTTGCTCCATAGTGCTACTAGTGGCCAGAAACCCCACAGTGTACCTGTTTAAGTTACTTTTCATAGTTTTTACAAAAGTAAGAATTTGCCAGTACAAGTTATATTTCCTGTCACAGTAAGCTTAAAAGCTAAATCCCGAATTTTTGACCATATAAGTTTCAACTGAATTCACATATATAACTGAAGAATTTGTCCCAATGATGATGACAAACAGCTTCTGACAACATGAATAACTTTGATTTAGTTGCTGTGTAGAGTCGGTATATATTAAAAGATCTGTCAGTTTGAGAGTGTGTAGCAGGTTCGTTTTGTGTCTTGGTGGTAGGTTGTTTATATTTGGATCATGGATTGTGCCTTTGAGGAGCTTGGCAACTCTCTAGCACTCGCACAGTATTTTTTGTTAGGTCACAAAGACCTGTTCTGCCGTCATTGTTGATATGTCTGAAAACAATGGATGGATCTTGAATCTGTCTAAAAATTGGCCGTGACAGCGGAGATATTGTCTCTGAACGGAACAGTTCAGAAAGATGACTTTTAACAAATGTGAGAGGGCGAGAATGCTTTGCTTTTGGCAAATGTTCAAGGCCTCTGTTTTTCTCTTGCCTTGTTTCTTGGAAAGATTACATAAGAATACACAGCAAATAACATTGTTACAGAGCACTTTCAGATCATGTTTTTAACTTCTTTAAGCAGAGGAGGTTTGTTCAAATGTGTCACTTACAGATCTGAATGTCACTGCTCAAAGTTGGACTTAAAGTGTCAAATACCTAGACAAATATAGATCTCAGTTTCAAGTTTGTTGATTTTAAAGAGGAAATTGCTTTATTCTGTTATGAGCTTTTAAAGTCATGTTCCATAGTTAATTTTAGCTGGCCTTCATTTCAAGCTTTCTGCTCTCGCTCTCTCTGTCTCATTTTCATCTTCACCCCTCATCTCTTTCCGTCCTTTGTAGCCTCATGGGCTTTGTAGTGGCTGCTTCTCTTCCATCTCTTTCCCAATCAATTTGGCCTCATTTCCTGCCAATTGGTCCACCTCCATGGGCTAAGGCTCATTCAAGGAAGTGTTGCATGTCGAGATCATCAGCTGTAGTTATGGTGATCAGTCTGTGAACTTCTTAGCGTCACAGAAGCTTGCCTGGAGTTTGGCCATTCGTTTGAAGCTTTGGATACAGCCTTTTACAAGACCACTGGTGTGTGTGTGTGTGTGTGTGGAAATGGCAGTGTTTTAGCAGATGGCTCACAAATGTACTCATTTTAACAATGTGAAAATCTAATGAAGGAATCATGGTGCCCGTGGTCAGGCTGCTGTGGAGGTTTCTGTGGTTTATTGATGTATGAACCTGGTTTCTTTTAGTGTGATGCACAATTTGTTTATTATGCAAGATGAAAGTCACGAACAGACAACTGACTGTAATCTGCATACAGATCACTGTCAGGTCATTTTAATTGCAGAATTGCATATAACTCTTTGCAAAACAAACAAGCCATCCTCCCAGTACAGCAACCATGGCTCTTCACTATTTTATTACAACTTTCTTAAAACACTGTAATCTATTACCATCATAATAAAGGTAGTGTCTCACCCATACAGTATTTATTATCACCCATATTTCTCTTTCTGTCAAAGCTGCTGTCTTTAACCAAGCACTAGAATCCAGGTGGTTCTCTGAGTACAATAAAACCGAAGGCTTTCAGAAAAATTTTAACTGAAATGTGTCTTTGCCGATGTGCCTGAAAGATATATTTTTCCTTTTCTCTCATGAATTTTTAAGTAAACTTTAGCTTGCAGAGTGTTGATCAGGAGACAGTCCTGCTGGTCAACGAGGTGCACTTACACCTATTAACTCATTTCACCCGTTTTACACGAGCTTCAGAAGACACGGAGGAAAGAAGTATGTGGACTGTCCGGTTGAGGTCTTCTTTGGGTTAAGTTGTTTCAGGCCTCTTTGATATCCTGCAATTGAGTTTCCCGGCTGACATGCATAAACCAATTAATATCCCTGTCCACCTTTGTGGCTGGAAAGGTCTTCTACAGAAATAATTCTCCACTGAGCAGTAGGCATGACAGCAATGTACTTCCTCTGCTATACAGTAGCTCGTAGATGGACCGTTTTTACCCCAGTACATCATTACATATTAAGAAAAATGCACCTGCACATATTAAAAAGTAAATGTTGAAGCACCTCGTTAGATTGTTTTAAAGGAATTCATTTGTGAGAAAACGGTCTTCTTCATTATTATCTAAGAGAATCTGCATGTGGTTTTAATCACACTACATCCACACAATGCACGGCTGTGGTGTCTGTCTGCTGCACATGAAGTAGCCGGTTTTATCACTGGGAACAGATGGAGAGCGTCCAAGTGAGAGGCTCAGTCTGGCTCCATGTATGTCATAAGTAAGAGGATGACCTTGGCTGAATCTCAACTGCGCGTCAACCATAAGAAGCACACACTTTCTGTCCTTTTCAGTCTCTCTTTCTGTATGTCTCTGTCTTTTTGCCTCTTGCTCAAACACACACACACACACAAACTGCCTTGCTTCTACACATTCCTGTGTGCAGTGTTACAGCTGGAGACAATATACACTCCTCCGCACTATCACTATATCAAAAAAAAGAAGCAATTTTTAAGACATGAGACACAGCGGCTCTGGCAATGCCCTTACAAGCAGGCGATTAGGTACTGAGTCATTTGTAACATTTACCACGGTGGGATAAAGTATTTGCTGCAAGGTTAAGATGTTTCATAGCTAATATCTGCAGGTTCAGTAAATATTCTTCCCCTTTTGCCTAAGCATTCAATGAAGTTCGAGGCCCAATTTTTAGCATGCAACCAACAGAACTTGCAGCTCTTAAATCAACCCAACACTGGGTATTTGACTTGTATGACATCCCAAAAGGCATTAATCAAAGGCAGTTTTGTAGTGTTTGTGTAGTTCCCGCTGTTCTCTGTCTGCGCTTACAGGAGAGGATAAAGAGTCACTGAAAGGTGATATCAATGTATTTTCGGCCAATAAACTTGAAGAGCTTTGCTTGTAGATTCATATTGGACCATGGCCAGGTGAGATAAGGGGCTCAATTTATGAGGAAGAGAGACGTGGGACTGTAAGAGAAAGTGTCATAAGATTTGCGGAGTTTAATTTGCACAATTCAACCCATCGTGTTTTTGTTGTTGCGACTTTGGTTTCTATGTCTACCACAGAGGCCGCGTGCCTCTCCGGTCAATCCCCTCTGATGGCCAGAGGAGGCTGTAGACTCCTAGTGCCTCCTTTAATACACATGAAGTGACCAGGTGTTTTTTTTCTTCTGGCTCCAACAAGTTTTACTGTTGCATAATGCATGCAGACGTTTACTTAGCCTAGTCATGGTGGAAGTGCTTACTACTGTAAGTGCAGATTTATGCATCATTATATTAGAATGGGTTGCAAACTATGCCTTACATTGAGCAAAGTTGTTATAAATATTAACGCTGTGTAACTGGCAGGTGTTACTGTTACGGAACTAACTGAAACGTCTGACGCACAAACTTTAGCTCGCTAATTTATTAATCTGTTTAGAGTGACGAGTAAAAGAGATAAAGCCGAATTTAGTCAACACATCTGACCTGACACTTGATAAAATGCTGTTTAAACTGTGACGATTTTAAATGACATTTTACAAAAGTAGCAAGATAACTCAAATATCAAAATGTTCTGGCGCTACTGTTTTCATTATTGAACTAATTACTAGCTAGATTAGCATAATCATATGCTAAATAGATATGCTGACCTGCATGAACACTTCTGAAACACGTGTGCATACATTATAGAAACCAATCAACACCTAGATGTAACTATTGACAAGTTAAGTTTCATATATTGTTTTACCTCCTATAACTGTTATTTGGTATGTTTTGCTATGGCGTGTGATGCTACAGTGGTGCAACCTGATTTAGTTAGACGCTATTTTAAAACTAGCTGGTAGTTACTATGAATTTTAAAAGGACTTTATGCTCAAACTAAGTAATGAAATCATAAAAAGCTGGTGCAAAACAATTGAAATCCCCACATTATCACAAATTTGAAAATATACCCTGTTGTAGGAGTTGCCATAGCAACGACCAGAACAAGATCTGTTGCTGCCTCCCAACCCACGAATACCGCAGATTTTATTGTTGCAGTGTTTTGTAATTTGCCCCTGCGCCTTTCAGATGCCTGGTTTAATTACATAGAAGTTTGCTGATTAAAAATGACTTTCTTTTCATATTCCTCACTGTTACATTTTGAATATGAGCACTTCAAAAGTAAATCGCTGTGAGACTCAGAACTAAAGCTTATATAATTACTTGACCTTTTATCTGTTACTTTAAAGGAGTGGCCTTCGCATGTAGTGTATGACACATTTCTGTTTCAGATTGGTAATGAGCTCTTGTACATTCACACTCTATCTGGACAATTACCATTTCATATTGTTGTGGGAAAAGCCTCCTAATTCGAAGGGTATTTCATGCAAATTGAGACTCAGATCAAGTCTTGTTACAGGTTTAAAGAGGAAACTTGAAAATGATAATTGTCTCATTCAGTCCTCTTTATGGCTCACTCCAGAACGCCCCTGCAGACTCAGCGAAAACGTGGAGCAGATAGGCCAAGCGATGTTGTCACTATTAGGATGAAGTACTCCATCTTGTTGGAATGCCTTTTTGTAAAAAGAACAGTTGTGGATTTGTATGTAAATTGGTATGTTTTTAGTTTAGTCTTCATGCAGCCAGTGGAAATGTCAGTGTTGCTAAAAAAAGATGTCACTGCAAAGAGAATCGCCCTTGCCCAGAAATGTCATGCAACTTCCCATTAGAACAGAAATGTTTCCTCGTTTGACCTTTTGAGGTGGAATTTGTTAGCGTAACACGAAAAGGAGAGTAGTGTGCTCATTTGTTTGACAATACTGGTGGTGTTTCTGAATTGTCTGAATTACAGCCCTTAGCCCTTACATTAACTGTCCTCCCCACTGTAACCCTTATGCATTTGCCCATCTAAGCCAGCCATGACTTCCGTTTTTCCTAAATCCTTTTTCAGTCTGGGAACTGCTCCATTACTTTTGATTATTTTTAATGGCAAGCTCTTTTTTGTAGTACATTCATATTTTTCTCTTAAGACTTGAAGATTGTTTTAATGAGCTCTCATAAGGTCTGCTTCCTTAGCCCCAGGCTAGATCCAGCTATGTGCAGCAGGCAACTCTACTAGACCAAGACTATATAAGGCATGAACACATCCCTAGACATGAAGACATGCCATTCTTCCCTTTGACAGATATTATCCAGTGGGGAATGGTAGCTACAGTACTCGAGTAGACCCTTGATTAAAACATATTGCATAAATAAATCATAAAGAAAGATTTTGACACTGCTGCAGATGAAGATGTAGATTACAGAAAGCAATATGAGCTATTTGGCAGTGACACATGAAAATATATACTAATTAGTTGCTGACTAAAGACCTTTGGCTCTACTTTGGCAAAATGTATATTTTCTTGAGAGAGAGAGAGCAATCATTATGGCTCAAATTATAGTGACCTTATTATGGTCTTTCCCACCTGTTGAAGCATGCCCTTCATTTCAAATGCAAGAAAGGTCTGTGTGCTATAGGTGTTCAACTTCCTAATTTGGACACATCATCTTTAACTCATTCTCTCTTGCCCTCTTCTCCTTCTCCCTCTGCCCCTTGGCTTCCTGTCTGCCTCCCAGACGGCATGATCCGACCGGAGGAAGATAATCGCACACCCCCAGTAGACAGCATGGACACCAAAAGGCACTCCGCTGAAAGGTGACCTCCAGACACTTCACTTCCCCAAAACATTTGGTGAGTTAAGAGTCAGAGAATCCCTTGTATTCACAATTGTCTCTTCTCTCCCCCCCCCCCCCTTTTCAGCATTTGACATATGTGCAGCTCCGAGCCATTTGATAATGTTCATGTTAGACATTTTAAATGAAATACTCTAAAACAGAACACATATTGTAATGTTTTTTTCACAGATTTTATCACCACTGCAAGTTAAATGTGTTACTTTTTTTGCTTTTTTTCTTCATTGAAGCATTGATTAATTTATCCATGCTTAAGAATTGGCCTCTGGCCTAAGTGGTACCATTCTTTTAAGCGGAAACAAACAAATATCCTTATTTCTTAATTAAGAAATCTTTTCCTTAATGACCAAAGTATATACTGGTATTTTATCTGAAATAGTTTTCAATAGAATCAGTAAGTCTTTGCACAGAATGCACCAATTTATGCCTGTGTGTGTGTGTGTGTGTGTGTGTGTGTGAGCATGTGTGTAAAAAAGATACAGTGGCAGGTAAAGATCAGTCATTATAGACTCAAATTGTCTCCTATATTGTGATCACATGGGTGTGCTTAAACTATATGAACTCATTCACAAATGTTTTTTATATCTTCTCTCTTAAAAGAACCAGGCTGACAATATTCTATGTTTTGTCAACAAAACCAACAATGTTCTTGTCCAAATGTCAATACGTTTTAACTTCCCTACGCTGTCTGTGGCACTTTTCTACTGAAGTCTTAAAAATAAATTTAAAAAAAAGCTCAGTTATTTCCTAAATTAGCTGGGCAGCGTTCAGGTGACATTTGTTAGTTGGATCAATGCATTGCTGGTTTTGGTGTTTTAATGGGCTTTATCGACAATAAAAAATATATAGAATATCACCAGATTTTTTCTTTAAATATGTTTGTTAAATCCGAAAAAGAGAAAAATAAAACTCTGTGTCTAATCCATTAAACCAGTGCAGACCACTAAATTGTAAGTACTCATGTGAAAATGTTGGTGAATTATGTTTGATCTTAATTTGGATGCACATTCCAGGAAGTTTGTCATTAGCATAAGCAAAGGCAGGCCATATAGGGCAGCAGTCCTCAGGGGCGGGCGCAAACCTTCTCGTTATTACCTGTGGAAACTAAATATCAGTGCACACAAGACCAGAAAAATAAATAAACATAATAATAATAGCCTGAAAATAACAACCACAATACCAAAACACCACCACTACTACTACTACTAATAAATATGATGTGTTATAATGTGCTATGTAATTAGGGGCCCAGAGAAATAGAGAGCTTGGGATAATGTCAGCTGTGCTGAATGAACACAGCATATGAAAATAAAAATAAAAATGAAATAAGAACCCTAGAAATGTCATTGAAGGCAAATTAATAGTGCCACAGAAGGGGGGCAGGCAATTGTGAGTTAGATCCAGAATTTAAAAGGCTGGGATTTTGGTTGCACAGCCTGACTTGACACTTGTGATCTAGCAGAAGAAATATCGGCACCCAGGTCTGGTATTTCTGTGACTTACACACTCCAGTGTTCAAAATACCTTATCGCATATGTAAAGGGCAGATTTCTACTGGGTTAAAAACAACATGACAAAATAAAGATAGTAAATCTAGTAGAAAGTTTTATGTTCCCAGTGTTGGTTATACTTTATTTATTATTCCAAGGTTCACGAGTGGTCCTGAGCACACATAAAAAGATTTTGAATTCACATTCAACTTCAATAAAAACAAATGCCAATAGTTCTAAAACTATAACCTTGTTTAAAAGTAATAAAATTCATCCCCTGAGCGTTACCAATACAGGGCTGATTTTGTGTGATAGTACTATCTACTTGGTGCACGTGTTCTGTGATAAAATATTACCTCCAACTCCCCTAAAGTTAGTATGAAATGATGTAGCCTTTGGCGAGTGTGCCGCTGTATGGAAATCAGCTTTTGCTCTGAAGTGATGATTGATAGCAGACTTGCATTCATTTGAGAGTAGAGAACCTCAGGCTATAATCAATGCAATCTCTGTAAGTGAAACTAACACAAATTCACATTAAAATCAAGCAAATATATGAAAAAATATATGTATAAAAAAAGAATTCATTAACTTGCCAAAGGCAGGGCTCATTTGTCATGAAAGAAATGGTGCATGTACAGTGTAAATCTTGTTAGTCCATACAAAGTTCAGTGGGTTTACAGTTTGTCACCCAGCGTATCTATGAGTGTGGGTACAGCAGCGGGAATGGTTAAAGGCACTCGTGCATTAGATAGAATTCAGTCAGCGTGCATTTAATTTGGGTTTGCAGTAACAGGAGGCGCAGACGCGGTTATACAAGAGATACAGACGAGCACAGTTGGGCGCGTGAGTGTAGGAAGGCACAGATAAACCATTTCTGTCACTTCATTTCTTAGAATATGATTACCTGTCTAAAGTAATGTGTTAGCCCTGTATTTGTTCTATCTTATCTGTTTCAGCTTTTGGTTACACTGTTAGATTTTATTGGACATTTACGATGTCTAGTGGCAGATTCTAATCATTGATTTAAGGTTTGAAATGCGTTGAGGAATTTTGTTTACCTGAAGACCACGCACAGGAGGTCACTGGAGAAATCTTTTCACCACAGGAGTATATTGATATTCCAGAAACGTCTGGAGATGTCCTTCATTCTAATGTATTACTTAATGAAGTCTACTTTATAGTAGGACATAATAGGAAATGTTTTCATCATTAAAACACATTTCTCTTTTGCAGAAGGTAGAGTAAAATCACACTGCAGAGCAGATCTATAGAAGCAACGCTTTATTCCTGCATGGATACAAAATGCATCATTCAGTCAAGAAATGAAGAATAACTATTTAATACTAACAGCAATTTGTCCTGCACATTATCACTGTGTAAAATAAATACTCAAGTTGTGCAAGGATGAATAAACTCTTTATTTTTTGCCATTTCTGCAGGCTAGTTTTAGATGTTTCAGAAGTTGCAAATTCATCATAACTACATACAGAATTTTTGCATTTACTCCACTTTTTAAAGCCACAGGCTCTAATATTGTCATAATCTGTCAGCTGTTTCTTGCTGGATATCCTAACCATGTCCGTCAAAACTGAAATGATTTGCATGTTTTTGAGAATAAAAGGTGAGTTTTAGTGAGAAAAACCAGCCCAGTGGGACTTCATTACGTTCTGCATTATGTTATTTCAAACATTATAAAAAACCTATTTGGTATTCAGCTGTGGCACTCAGGGGCTCATATTTGCAATTATGGAATAATCCTTGAGTAAGTTAGGAAATTTCTGATCTAACAAGTTCATTAATACACACACACACACACACACACACACACACACACACACACACACACACACACACACACTAAGCTCACTCTGCTGAAGTCTTTACTGTCCACACAGTGTTTTGATGAAACTATTGCAGGGTAAGGGCTTTTTGAAACACTGCAATGCAAAGTTGTTAGTTTTAATATTTTTTTTCAATATCAGCTAGAAGTGTGGAAGCAGTTGTGAAGGATGTGCATTTTCTGGAATGCACTAATCCTGATCCAAGTCATTAAATATTTAGTATCTGTCGATCTTCTGATATTTGTATATTTACATATCACAGCAACACATTGAATACTAAATTAGGCATACACTAAAGTTAGTAAAACAGTACAGACATGTTTCACATAATCATTTTATTCTACACTTTATTTCAATGTTCCACGCTTCCACAACATGTCTGAAAACTCTGCTTTCTTCGCTCTCTGTGTGTATATTTGTCTTCACCGAAACTGTTGTTTCCTGCTGTACATTTTTTGTGCAACTCTGTTGTTCTCTTAATCAAACTGTATTTTTGAAGTGGTCACAGTGTTTTTACAGAGCACGATGGAACATTTTGACAGCTGGTGTACATGTAGCGTAATTAATTACAGTGAATAAAGAATGTGATGTGGATCAGCCTTTATACAGCTGTCAGTGTTTATTTAAAAAGATGCCTTGCTTGGGCAAATTCATGACTTGCTGATCGGCTATGGGACATTTAATTCTTGTGAAGGATGCTGTGTTTATGTGTTGCATAATGTAAATTGCATACAGTATATTACAGGCCAGACTTTTTCACTTTTCAGCAGTTGTGTCACTGAACAAATTTATTGCAAGGACTATTGTGATGATAATTATATCATAGAATACCTGGCAAGTGTTTATATACATATATATATATATATATATATATATATATATATATATATATATATATATATTTGCAGATTGGATTAACCAATGACTTTACTTACATGCTACTTATTGGGACACAATAAGTGTATTAAATCTAACCACAAGATACTTAAAATACATTTTTTCCTTGTTATATATGTGCGTTATTTGGAGCCAGAAATCCCCTGCGTTCTGTAAATGTGTCTTTTCCAGTTCATTCTTTACTGTGTAGAGCTGTTTATGTATGTGTCATATGTATACGTTGCTTTAGGGGAAAGTGGGGAACTGATCCTCTGATACAGCCTCTGTGAAAAATTGAAGAAGTCATGCATGTTAACGAAAGGAAAAGTACCACAGCTGCAACACTGCAGACCCGCAGCTGTGACGTTGTGTCTGATCATTTTTTTGTTCTGGAGTCAGAGCCTAGAGGTGCTGTCATGTCAAGTCTCAATGCTGTCTTATTCCCACTAAAGTATGCTATAGACACTATATACTAAACATTTGTAATATCATTGTATAGTGGTAACACAAAAAGCGTATGATTATTATAATAGAAACTAAAACAAGATACAAATTATCTTGGTACAAATTATTGTTAAACTGTTAAACAATTCATAATAGCAAATACCTTGTGAGTGGCTGTGGCACTGATATCGTTTTGATGCAACCGGTGTCTGTGGCTATCCTCAAGAATCCTCTCACCCTCACTCACTTACCCTCTGAGGTTTTAGGGGGATGATGGCACATATTATGTTGCACGTAATGAGTCTAATTTGGTTTCCCGCCATATTGCACAACGCTGTAGCAAGGTCCCTTTCCTGTACTTTACCAGCTCATCCACAAAAGGCCGCTCTGGCTCAAATGTTTCTGTCAACATTTGCTCCACAGCAATCTATCTTTTCTGTGATCAGGTTTCCCTGCTGCAAAAAGCTTATCTAATCTTCTGTACCTTTGCCGTACCTGTCCCATTATGTCTGAGCACTTATGCTTTTCAGATGCTTCTTTTAATTTAATTATTACGTTGCTGGTACCGTAAACTCTATACTTCTTCCCTTGCAGCTGTGAACCCTGCAGACGTGAACCCTGCAGACTTATATATATATATATATATATATATATATATAGTGTTGTCCTCTACAAATACCATACCACTAACTTTTCCAACATCTTTAAGTTTGATATTTTTTATCTCCTTTATCAAACTGCCTGTGACTGCATTAGCCAAGGAAACATACCAACTTTATCACCACACCTTTATCTACAGTACATAAACTGTATTCCCTCACTACCCTGTATTCCTTCTACTCTTCCTCCTAACAGTTATCATTTATACGTCCATTTCCTTATATTAGGCCAATATTGGAAGCAAAAGGGGAAATTATTTGCTTTCCTAATCTGCAGAAAACACCTACACATGAGCGACAAAACTTGAATATTTATTTTCCTCACCTCCCTTCTCTTTTTTCCCTTTTCCCTCCCTCCACAAAACCCCCTTGTTTTATTATCCTTCCAACTTCAGCTGCCAGAACACACAGTCCCATACCTGCTGGAGACAGTGTCCAGATGTATCTTTCCGACATTTCTCCTGTTGCATAAAAATATTTTTATATGGTGGCTTTTCGATTCATGTTATTCTGCAGATGTTGGAATGCATTGGTGGAAACAGCACTGTAGTCTAACCTCTGTACATGTTTGCAATATTAATCCTTACACTATCAACTCTGACTAGACACTCCACGAACTGTAATAAATACCTGCTACACATTGCCTTCTTTTGGCTGTAATGGCTTTAGCTATACTTTTGAAATGTTGTTATTACAGGTTATATTCACACAACATTAAATATTTCTCGCCTGGCAGCATAACTTGGAAACTAAACGCGTTCAAACTAAAATACACAACAGTTAGAATCTATCTCCAAACTACCAAACGTGATTTAATTGTAAATTACCCCTTTCATTAGCTTTATAGTTTTACTGGACCTCACACATTCTGTAAAGTACAAGCAGGACAAAATACTCTTTCAGGCCACAGCACTCAGACAAACACAGAAAGAAAAGTTTTAAAGCAGTCCATTTAAAGGCAGGAGCAAAATATAATCAGGACACGTAATTACATTTTATTATCTCAGAATGACTCCATCACAGTAAAAGTGTTGTTTTAGCACTAAAAGTTATTGACTGGAACAAGGCACCAGCATTTTATTGTTGGAAGAAAAAAAAATATTGCCTTTAAGGCAATGATTTTTAGGCTTAAATTCTGTTTCTTTTCAAAATCAGTTGGATATTTCTGTAGTCTAGTCTTGAGTTTAATTTTCCAATCTTTCTGCTTCTGTCCCTCAGTGTAGCTTATGTGTTATTCATGAAGTATGTGTCTCTAAAGTAAAGTATGACGTCTATGCCGTAAACATTATTTGACATGCCAAAGCATGTTTGATCAAGAATGACATTGCTGGTGTATCACTGCTAGATCAATAAAACTGTGAGGGAAATAAAACTTTGGAACACAAGAAATTGAATTTTAGCTACATTCACATGGCCAAACTGAAATATCTCACCAACTGTTATGGAGTACCATGCCATTTTGTAAAGACACTTGTGGTCTCCAGAGGATGAATCCTCATGACTTTGATGATCCCCTGACCTTTACTCTTGCAGCACCACAACAAACACACTATATATATATATATATAGTTTTTTTTCTTTTCTTTTGGTTTTGAGTGAAATGTAACAACATGGATTGCCATAAAATTGGTTCAGACATTCTTTGCACCCTCAGGATAAATTTTCATCTACCATCATCATTAAGTCAAATATTTGTATTCGTTCAGTACTTTGGTTTTGACCAAATACATGCAAAATGATTTTCACACTATCTCAGCTGTACTTTGAGTTTAGTGCTAAGATAGTGAGCATTGTAAACATTAGCAATGCACGTTAGCATTTTCATTTTGACCATGTTAACATGCTGACATTAGCATTTAGCTCAAAGAACCGCTGTGCTGTGGCTGTAGACTCTTAGTCTTGTTATATAAATGTCACAATATTATCCAGAGGCCTTGAAATAAATGACAACAGTATACAGGAGTCTTTATCTGCAGTGTCTGGTGTGAAACCAAACTGTGTATGCCACAGACACACAAATGAAGAGGAGTAGGGCTTGCAACTCATATTTGATGTATTTGAGTTTGTAGTTCCATTATAATCGACACATCCTTTATCAATTCAGTGGCAAAAGACCATATAAGAAGACCATCAAAAGAAAAATAAGCATATTTCAAGCAGGCATGTTTCTCATCATTCCAAATATGAATTTCTTCTAGCATCTCTCAAGTTACTTACCAAATCCACCAGTAACCCACGAGACACAACCTTGTAAAAGAGCAAACACACTTTCTTCCTTTTGTCTTTTGACCTTCTGTCATACCAGTTTAGTTATTTGGTTTATACAACCCCTTAGGAATTTTTCCTTTTCAAAGTTAGTGATAGAAATCTAGGCATGCGTCATAATGCTGTGGTGATGAATCTGTAAACTGTATCTGTTGTACACTGTATCTTAGGTCTGTATCATTATGATGATAAATTATTATAGCTTCCACGTTCACTAAGCCACAGAAAGACAGTTAAGGATTGAGACTTCTGAGCAGAGCATCGTGAGTGCAAATTTTTCGTTGGACAATTCTGACAAACAGGTGTACTCTCAGGAGTTTTATTCACAAAGGTTTCAAAGAGCAAACCAAACCAAACCAAACACAGGGAATGTCATATCTTTGACATATAAGTCTGAGAGTCAGAGCCAGTAAAACATCTTCAATACTGGAGCTTTTGACTCATCTTTCCTAGTCATTGTTGTATTCCTCTGTGTGGGAAATTCTGCAGTATTTTTGCTTAGTCTGCAATGGGCAATTCTTATTGGTCTGAAACACAATGTACATTTTCCTTATCTCAAAACGCAAATCTCAGTTCATTCGTTTTCTGTCAAATTGAACTTTCCTAACTCCCTCCCTGGTTGTCTCACACGCGCACCCTCCCCATTTCTCTTTCACCAGGCCATCCATTATAGGCCAGGGTGTCATTGAGAAGCTGGTCCTGGTGTGATGCATTGTGTGTGGTGTTCAAAGGTATGGCTTCTGTGTGATAAAGACTCTTTAGAGAATAAGGGGACATCTGTCCTTTGGACCCGTGCTCCACTGAACTAAAATGAACCATGTGTTGAACACTCACTTTGGGAAAAGGGATTTGCAAACTGCTACTATTTCCAACAAATGGCTTAAGTGATGTGAAAACAAGAACTGTTTAATTCCCTTTCCCTTCTAACAGGACATAAAATACGATTGCTTGTGTATAGTATGCAATGGACTTATTTTGTCCCAATCACCACATCATTTAAAGTTTAGTTATTCTTGACATTTTCATACAAAGGAAGCATCCAGTTTCTCATGTGCTTTTCTTTTATCATCCATTCATCTGCTCACCATCTGATGCTAACGTTTGATTTGTTTCCAACTTCAGCTTCGCTTGGAACCAAACCTCTCTCCCATTTTCAGGGGTCAAGGTGTCTGAAGATCTGAATTGATGATTCTGGCTTTAATTAGTATAGCCTGTTTTAGTGATATCAGCAATTCTTTACAGGCTATGCTAATCTGTGCCAGAATCAGCAATGCAATGGGGACGGAAGCATTTCTCCATGACGTACATTAAGGCTGTTTATTGCGCTGTTGTCATTCCCTGAATATCTCTTTTTATTTATTGCCAGTTCTGAGTCAATGCTCTGAAATATAACAGAGCAACAAAAAAGAGTTACTCAAGATGGATTGAAGCTGATAAAGGCCGTCTGTCAAGGTGCAGGTCTGCAGACAAAATATCATTTGTAATAACCAGAATGAAAAAAACTACCAGTGTACTTTAGGTTTAGGTTTATGTGCTGCAATCAAGTGTCCTTTTCTGAGACATCTACTGGGCAACAACTCCATGAGTGTAAATGTCAAAGATGATTTCAGTACCTCACCCCTTCCCCTGTTTTCTCATCTTTTCTCACCTTTGTTGTTGGATAAGGTGGGTCATTGATGTGACAAAGTACGGATACCACTGGCTCCAGTAGCTGCCTTCATGTTCTGTTAGTGTGTTTTCCATTAACCTACAATGTTAGAGGTGCCTAACCTGTAGAAACTCAATTTAACAGCATTACAGTCCTTTTAAAAAGACATTATCTCTGCATAAGCTTCATTGACCCCTATGGTGATAAATGTATAATGCTGTCTTGTTCTTAATGCACATACGGAGAACATATTCTCTGTAGAATATGTGTGGTTTTTATTTTATTGTTTCATGTTTTTTTCACTTAATGTATTTGGAACAATGTGTTTCAGAGTTGTAATTCTTAAGATTTTCAGCATTTCAGAACACAGTTTTTGATACTGTTTATGGCTGGCATTTGTTTCGCGATAGCCATTAAATATACTCATTAGTTCTCTTATGTAGTAGTTTGCATTGCCAGTGGCAGAGTCTGCCATTCCTGTGGTGGATTCAAATGGAGTGCACATGCACAAGGGATTCACAGGAAGCAATGCACGCACGTAACAGACAAAATTTGCATGTCATGTAATGACATTTGGTCCCTGACAGCTTTAAAGCTGCGAGCAGGGTTGAGGGGGCCTCGCACATCTGCACGTGATTGCAAAGTTGGCAAACACAATCATATTATAAAGATATCATTCATCTCAGCGCCCATAAAAAATAAAGTAATCAGGGTTTTCCCTAACAATATAACATAATAAATGATTCTGAGAGTCATCTTTAGCTGGGGCCTCTTGAACAATGTGAATTCAGTCCCTGACATGTTAAAAATGAAAAGTGCAGCTACATACATTTATAAAGAAGACCTAATATATAGCTGCTCATAATGTGTTTTCATCTCCCAGGGAATGTGTTTTTTCAAATTCTCTGGGACTTGTATAATTAAGACATTATCAGCGTTTCCACCTGTAATCACAGGTGTCATCCAGAAGTAAAAGTTTAAGGATTAAAAAAAGGTTTTTACAGCTGGCAGTGTTGATTACTTGCATATACATATTTATTACTAAACACAATTCACATAAAATAGAATATGTCATGTCTATCGCTCACAACTGATAAACGGTGCTTTAACTTTGAGAATATCTTCCCTTTGTGTCACTTTACTGCTACAGGGGTAGAGCACAGTGAGCATCCGACTAATACTGACATACAGGTAAGCTGCCTGTAAACCAGGGCTCTAAGGGACTGGCATTCTGCTGTGGCCTTTGATTGGCAGGGGAGCAAATGGCACCAGCATCTGGAGGCACTTGGATCAGACCGTGATGAAAAATGCAGACACAGACAGAGATAGACACATGCGAGCGCACACACTTACGCACGTATGCATTGAGTGCAACTGGCCTTGCACTAACCCTCCAGCCCTCTTTGCTTTGTCTGGCTCCGAGCAGGAATATCAGTCCACCTGTGTAGGCTTCACTTTGAAGCAGCCGGGAGAGGAAATGTGCTCTCATTAACATAATTACCCATAGAATCTTTCTCATGTATGAGCATTAAAGTTAATGTTTTAAGTAATCTGCCATTAATCATTATTTAGCTTTCACAAGGGACATAATTAAGCTCTACAGTCTCTCCGTCTCTCTCATGCAAAACAACTGACTCTGAAATTTGCAACATGCTTGAGACTCGGGCTGATTGATTTTGGTATTTGGTATATTAGTCTACTGCCCACTGTGTCATGTTATCTGCATCTATGTTGATGAATCATCTGTCTTAATGGCTAACAGCAATTAACTTGCATGTTTAAGATTCCATTCATCTTGTCCAGCTGTTTTTAAATCCCTAATGTGGCTGTTTAAATCAGACTTAGAGTGTTCGACTTTACAGAAAGCCAATGATTTCATTACACCCCTTCTTACATCAACTTAGGCCCACTAAAGTCAATGCTCTCAATTATCTATTCCCCAGTCTGGCTTTTATCCCCATCTGTCTTTTGTTTCCACCTTTTGTCATCTCATCAATGAAAATCATGTTTAAATTTTTTGGAGTAATTATATTAATGTAACTTTGGAGGAATGTAAGTAATTGGTATAGCTTTTCCCCCACTGCTCACATAGTTCTTAATATCAAGCAAAGGTGATTTATTTCTGTATATAAAATTGTGACCCATGTGGTATTTATGGATATACTTTTGTGTTTTAATGTTTTAATAGCTTGCACATTTATGAGAGTAGTGACTTTTTTTTACTCATACTTCGTCTTCAGCCTGTTACCTGTACTCCACTGGTCAGTGATACATCCCCGTTTAACCTTGCTGATAACATCCCAGCTGAAACCTGCCCATCAGCAGAGAGATAGAGAACGGAGTAAAGTGCAGGGCCTCCTGAGGTCACCTCTACACAGTGTTATACTCCAGAGCACCAGGCCCCTCCATTTAGCAAAGTAATTCACCTCATTACCTCCCTCCTCTCCAAACTGTATGCATGGAAAGTGCTATGCCTGAGCAGCTATAGGTTCTTAAGCTGCCTTACTTTATGAGGTACCCGCTCTGTGTGTGGGTGCACGAGCGCTCACAAATGCTGAGTATCTCTTGCTCTGTCTCCAAACATTGAAAAGGCGCTTGGAGGGAGAATTTCTCTATTTTGCATCATAGCTCATATAAAAAAAAAAGAAACTATAACGCTGGTTCAGTTTTCGCTTTCCATTTGCAGTAAATCAAGATAAGAACATATGATAAGTAATTGGAATCCAAGTAATTTGCTATTGCATTGAGGAAAAATAAACTTGTTATTAAAAATGGAGGTGCACTATGCAACATAATTTACTCTCTGCTGTGTTTGGCAACTGGTTGTTTATGTACATGTATTCATGTATTATAATTTGTAAAAGCTGACCTGACAGTGACAGATTTTTAATAATTTGATGTATTGTTATAGTGGAAACTGGGGTTGGATGATAAGACAATATATAGTGTTAGACAAAATATTTGACGTCGGAGACTTTTCTATACCATTTCTACTGTGACTGATATCTCTAATATCTGTAAGTAAAGTAAGCCATTATGGGAAAAATCAATTAGCAGAACTTCTTTATGGTATTATTGGATTTGGATTTGCTTTTTGCATCAGTGAGATAAAGTATCTTTTGTCAGGTATTTAATTAATGGGATTCGCCAAAAACAGACATTCTTGTCACCAACAATTTATCAATAGTTGAGCTGAAACAATGAACCAGTTAGTCAACTGACTCTTCTTAGGTGTCTGTAAACTGAATATCTTTACATTTTTGACTGTTGGTAGGACAGAGCAAATAGTTTGAAGATGATGAAGAATACTTTAGAAATTTATAATTGACATTTTTTATTGGACATTTTGTAGACCAAATAAATAATCAAAGCAATAATCCGCAGATAAATCAATAATTGTCAGTAGGGCTAATGCTTATTTCCATTATCCATTAATCATTTGATCAATTTATAGATTATTTGATCTATAAAATCTCCAAAATACTGAAACATTTTCAATAAGTTCTATTATCAAAAAGGTTCAATGTAACGTCTTCAAAATCACTAGTTTTGTTTGACCATCTGCCCAAAACCCAAAGAAATTCAGTGAAATATCCCATAAGGCAAACAAAAGCAGCAAATCCTCAAATTTTGTTTGAAAATGTAACAATTATTAAAATAATTTCCTAATGCATTAACTGCCAAATCATTTCAGCCCTAATCAACTGACTTTCCTAAAACTTCATCATGATGTATATTGATATCACTATATAAAATGGCATACATTGTAATATAGTTTCAAAGTTGTAGTCATAGATATCACCCACCTCTAGTGGAAACTTTAATCATGTCTTTCCTCTTATTACATTTAGATTTTAAATTTTCAATTCATGCTACTCTACTGGCAATTAGCCAGGACCTGTGAGAATGACAGAAAGATGGATATGAGGTGCGAGGTATATCCCAGATTTCTGAAAAGATTCAGACAATGTGACTTTAATCGAGCTTCAATTCTAATGTACAATTGTGCGTTCATTTCTTAGGAACATTCATGCCCCTTGTCCATCGGCTAGGCTAACTGCCAGTGTGATTTGTGCAGTGCAATGATGCTTACGGCCATTTCCTCTGTGAGTTATTGGAGCCAAGAATACCACCCTGTCCTACAATTAATGACACTCCATTGATTCAGCTCATTCCCTTTTGGCAGGAAAAAAAAGGTCTCTCTGGGTTGTTCTTCCCAGGGGATGCTTATGTTAGTCACAGATTTCTTTAGCTTAAAGCACTTAGGTTTCTTTTTCCTCTGGGGACATAACCAGCAGAGCTTCACCATAATGTTAACCTTAACAGTCCTAAATCAAGTGTCCACTTAACATTTGATTTGCAAGCAAGTGCTGCCTGGTTTATTTGCAAAAGCTAACGTTGTGTTAAAGTGGATTTTTTATGCCCAGTCAAACATGTCTGTTTTTCAACGTTTCACTTCACCTGGTGAGACTGAGGTCACTTCAAGCAGACTGAGGACTGAATATTCATGATCAGTTCAAAGCACTGTTGGGATTGGATAAAAATTCATTTTTCACCAACGGAATTCAGCTCATTTAGAACGACTCATGATTTGATTTGAAAGGCAAGATTTAAATAATAGGGTGGATTATTTCTCATCCCAGTGGATTTCAGCAGGAAGACTAAAACCAGTCTCTGACATCTCATGATATTTCTCCCCATTGTTACTTTGAGGAAAGGCAGCGAGTTCAGAAAAAAATGATTCTCTCTCTCTCTCTCTCTCTCTCTCTCTCTCTCTCTCTCTCTCTCTCTCGTGTGATACGTTTTTCTGCCCGTTACTGCTCCTCCTCTGTCTTCTCTCTCCTTCTGGCTCTTACACAGCATACTGTACGCCATATTAAGGCAGAAATAACCTTACAGATGCAATTGCACACACTCACAAATGCACATGGCGGGCAGATGGCACAGAAAGCCTTCCATCAGCATTATAAGGTGAGGGCCTGTATTATTGGTCAGCATCCAATACTCCAACACACTGCAGGTTTCTGCAGTATGAGGCAGAGGCGAAGGCTATTGAGAGGAAAGTAAGAGCTCTCGCGCTCCTTTGAGAGTGATAAAGGAGAAAGGTCTGGGAGAGTTTTGAGTATCATGCAGTTCAGCTATAAAACCTCTAACTTTCCAAACTTAGGGCACTGAGCAGAAAAGATTTACCTTGAATGAACTTCAGTTGGATTTTCTTCATCTCCATGATCTTGATGATAGGTCGATTTGTGCAGACTGTGAGAGACTCTGACTCCATAGATCTCATGCAGCTAGAAAATGTATGTGATGATACAAATGAAATATTTTAACACCCTGGTGGTGTTTCAGCCTTTCGTGACATTTTACAGTATTATCTTAACAGTGGTAGATCAAAACTGAGAACGTTCACTCTAGTTTTTTATTACATTTTACATTACATACTTTATACTTCTACTTTTTAGAAGTTCTAAAGTTTTTTTCTACTTCTACTACATTTATCAGATTTTACATAGAAATCATATGACCACTTTATAGAATATGGTGCTTTGATAAAGATATAAAAGTATATCAATTTGTTAAAATTAGCTCCCTCTCAACCATATACAACATTATAATACGGTGTACGTGTTAATGCATCAGTAATAATCATCTGATAGTAATATATAATGATATAACACTGATGGGCTTCATTCTGCTGCGTATTGAGTGCTTTCACTTTTGATACTTTAAGTATTGATACTTTATTAAGTAGTCCATTCAAACAAGACGTTTTGGAGAATTTTAAAGCCTTGAATGTCTTCAGGAGGGATGAAAATCTGATTGCAGTCGAGATGACTCACTTTTCACAGCTGAGAAACTTGCTGGGCATCTGCTGACTTTCCCTGGTTTCTCAGCTCTTTCGGAAATGAGTGCCTCGTTGATCATGTTGCGCTTTGTGTGAACAGAAGGTCAGATCACCTTAATTTCCTTAAACTTAATTTGCTGACCCTTTTGCACATTTTCTCTGTAACGATAAGAAGTGTGTTGTTCCTTTTTAGGTCTAATGAAATGTCTTTCTTTTCAGCTGCTGTAAAAGGAATTGGTAACAGCTCAGGTAAAAGAAGAGTTTGTCTTGTATATGTAGTTATGTTCGCTTTTGTAAAGCACACAGCAGCAGAACACATTCACTCGCAGAATGCAATCAATCCAACTTGCTATCAATGAAACAACCTGCACATCTTAACTGGCTAACAGATTTCTGTCTTGATATCCTGTCTCGTCCAGTTTCCAGGTTGTATTGGTTGGTGCGTGCATTCAAATTGCTTTCCCTTCAGTGTGTCTCTCCACACAAGTGGACATCTCTTTTTCAGCGAGACCAGCAGCATAGTGTCTAGCTGATTCTGCTGCTGCACCTGCTGCTGATGACAGAGACAATGAGGTTTCATCTGATGTGAATTTTGATAGCCACCTCTGTTTGTAGCCAGTGATGCAGAAACGCCCCGGTGACGTGGTGTTAATGGCTTCACTTGGACAACACAATGAAAAAGCAACTGTCAAGGCCCAGACTGAGCAACACTTATGAATTTGTACGTGAGCAAGAGGAACGTTATTTATATTATAACATTATTTGACCCTCAGCCCACGAAGATGTATGGCAATGTGGATGTGTATCCACATGTGTATCTAATCAAACCCACGGCATGAAGTTACAGAGAAGCGAGTCACTTATATTTGAAGTATTCCGCCACAGCCCCAACCCATCTGTGTTTTTAATTCATAATTTTATCAAGTCTGAAATCAAATGCACGTGGTTGAGTATGACAGAACCATGCTAGAACCGTCATGGTCGCCTATGGATGAGGACATCAAAAGTGGTTTAAAGCTGTGAGATTTCAGCAGTTTGTGGAAGGAAGGCAGAAATCAAAATGCAAAGACAGAACGGGGATGTGGAAAAGCTGGGGCAGATGAAGAAAAAACTGAAGTTGAGAGATAGATTGATGATGGAAGTGAAGAAGGGAGAAGAACAGGAGAGTGAGCATACAGTACTGTTGGAAGAGATGTAGCTGCCCTCTGGCTGTTGCAGACTAATTGATAAATATGCAGAGTTAATAAAATCTATAGCCAGACATCTGTCTTCGACTTATAGTCTTTCTGTGACAAAAGCTCTGTCACATGGTGGGTAAGAGGAAAAATGACACAGAAAATTGAATCCTATAAAGAGACTGCACATCCACTGGAATTAAATGGAATTGACCAGATAGAAGATAGTCTCGTTAGCTACAGCTCTAAATTCCTGCCCTATGACATACCTGACTGGTCTGTTTTGCCACTGACATAGTGATGTCTACTAGTTGTGGTTGTACAGCACCATCACCCTCCCTGACTTGGAGGTCTTATGTTCATCATCACACTTGATCTGTAAAACTATGCGAGACACACGTGTGAAATTTTACGTAACACTGCTAGAAGATCCAACCAATGACCACTAACCTTACCTATTAGCTTTTTATCTATGCTTTTGGTTTACTTTTCCTCTCTGATTGTCTAAACATTGTATTCAACAGTTTATATCAGTACATCATCTAAAATTCATTTTTTTTAGAGTGATTACAGACATCATTTAGTTTGTTATTTTTTCGGTCTCATAAGATTTCAACACAAGCCACAGAGTTCTCCTATGTTTGGGTGGCCAATACTTGGCATACCTCACTCATGGCTAAGCCAAGACATGTTTCATAACAATTGAGGTTTGGTATGATCAGTAGTCTGTAGTCACACTAACACAATCACAGTAACAGGACAGTAGCATATCCGACACCTGACCTAGTAGCCAAAAATAGCACGTCATTTGTTTGTTCGCAAAGTTAATACAGGCCACGTGCTGTAATATCACCAAATTCAATTCCCAAGTGGGGAAGTGGAGGAGAAGGCCATAAAATATGTCCGTACTCACACAGGCCGGAAATCTCACTTCCAAATGGCTCCATAGATAATTTAAGGTTCAAGGCAATAAATGTCTCACATGGCAGTATTTCATTAGGCGAGGCACTCAGGTTATAAAATGCTTACTTGTTTCTGTTGTCTCACCTCCCACAGTTAGAACGCTGTTTCATCCCTCACATGAAACCTTATCGCTGCCTGTCCTCAACACCTTAAACGCATGTTCACATCACACAGATTTTATAATGATAAAAAAAAAAAAAAAAACCAAGCTGAGAGCCTGACTGGCTGTGATTGTCAGCATTGTGTGCAAAGCATTAAAGAAATACTTTAAAATGTATAGTGGTATAAAGTTTAATTTCTTTTCAGTACAGTTTCTGTATCTCCAGATTCTCTGCAGCTCTGTCTGGGATGAATGATCTGTCCTCAGAGGAAGAGCCTGGCTTCCTTAATGGATTTCCACTTTTGTAAAAGTATCTTTCAACCTTGTGCCTTGGAACGCTCTCAATCTGAATTTAAAGTGACACCACGTTGTGAGGACTGTCTCACTTATGGGGAAGTCCTCCCTCGTTCTCCTTGAGTGACTGGGATTGCTCATACGTGGCGGAGAGTGTCGTGGTGTTCAGTGCTGAGCCGTTGCTCTCAGTAAGATAACCTGTTTGAAGACACCAAAAAAGTTTCCTGTCACGGAGTGTCTGTAGGTAGATGGGTGTAACTCTCAGCTGCTAGTAATCCTGTCTCCTTATTGAATTGATGCCTGTGACTTGAAGAGAGATGCTGTTAAATTTATTGGCATGTGCCTCCGTTGACAGACAGCTATGGTAGCTACTGTACAGTTGGAAGGCTTCATGCTTGTCATTCTTCTTTTACATTTTCTGGCTATTGCAATGTATTTTCAGAGCGCTACAACGAGCACTTTGCTTTATGCATGAATTTTAAGTAGCAAATGATAACTGACAAAGTGATTTAGACAGATTATTAAGTATACCATAGACACGTCATACTTGCCTTGTTAAATTTATGTTATTGCCTAATTTTTAAAGGCTGTCATCTGTCACTGCTTTAGTCGGTACACACAATGATAATTGTCAGGATTTGTAATAAGTTGATTATTATTTTGAAGGGTGATTGCCAAAGCCTCTGTAATGTCAAGCAAATGCTCACCGTGCATTTTGATGTGGACCACTTGTTATTCAACTGAGGTTGCTGAGGTCTCATAGACGACTGCTAATGAGCCCACAAAAGACAGTGTAATTCTGAGCAGCACCCCCTGTTGCACAATAAGGCTTAAAGTCGGAAAATAATAAGCCATTTCTATGACTAATTCTTTTCCACATTATTTGTATGTGTAAATGTGTGTAAATGTATTTCTCACTTGTCTGAATGAATCTGTATTAGATCAGTTCAGAATCTCTGAATATGTTACCACACTGAAGACAGTAGCCTACTGGTGAATTTATGTTTTTGTTTGTCCTGTCTCACTTGTATATACCAATCTTAATTTCCTGCGGACAACTTTTTGTTTCTAATGAAGAATTGGCCTTCTAAAGTAATTTTGAATTACTCTGAATGACAGCTTCAACATGAGTTTGAGGGGCAATGATAACAGAAAGAATAATCTCTTGCATGGCGAACTGTTTCTCACAGCTCTATTATTCAGGTTCTGTCTCCATCATTGTTTTGAAAGAAGAAAAAGAATTCCCCTCATTAGATTGTGAAGACAGGGACTTTTCATTGTGACACATCTTAGGGGCAGTTCTTTTAGATCTCAGGAAATTTTAAAGGGAGCTGCTGATGTTTGAAAAAGTGTCCATATTGGTGCTACTGCTGCACATAAGCTCTGAGATAATGATACTCAATGAAAAGAAAACTCCAGATGAAGTGGTAGCTGTGGAAAGTTTAGAGAGTTTACCATTAAGCCTACACTGCTACGCCTGTCAATATTTCTATTCTCATTCACTTTAAAGTGATGACAAAGTTACCAAAAGTTTTTTTTTTACCAGCTGTAGCAAGCTAGCTTTTTAAGCTAACGTTGGTTCCATGACTTCTTTGAAAACACTGGCTCTGACTGACTTTAATGTTTGCGGCTCACATTTTGTAAAACAAAAATCTTCTAATAGGGGTCATAAGTATGCACTTGATACACGTATATCAAACTAAATTACTGAGGCTAAAGCAGGCTAATGATAATGCTGGATTTCAACTGTGGTTTGTAAGCTAGTTAGCTAGCCGGACATGCTAATGTTTGCAGCTTACATTAGAGCAGATAAATGCAAGGATTTATTGATTACTTAGACTTTTGCTCGTGTGATTTTGATTTTGGAAAGACAATAAAAAGTCTCCCAGCTCCAAACTTGTAAAATAAGGAGTATCTCTCTTACTACAGCCTCAAGCACACCACTTCATCATGTGGAGAAAGCTTGACACAACTGCTAAGCTATGATTGGACAACTGCTGTTGTAAGGGGGTTGGCTTTTTCATTGTACTGTAATGATTCATGCCACTGAATTGAATAAAAACATATCTCTTAGAGGTTTTGCAGTAAGGGAAAGGTGCTGATACAACTCGCGTATTTTGTTGGATGTAGCTGAGTGTGCAGCAATTTTTCCCAGCCTTAACTCCTCGTCCCTGAATCCCAGTGCAGTTGTACCGTCATTGTGCACTCAGGAGGACAGAGCAGTGTAGCCAGGTGGAACCGACTGTAATTAGACCGTAGAGAGAAATGATGGACACGCAAAGCAGTCACAGACAATTTACCCCAGAAGAGAAGATACATTCCCTGCCTATTCCACCCCAACACTCCCTTCCTGCGCTGCAGCCTCCCACAACTCAAGCAGCCCGTTCGGATGTTACAACCACATAATCACCTCAATCTATTATAGGTCATAACTAGTTTTTATGTGCTTATATTTTTCCACTTACCTTGACCTGCCCTTTCTCGCCTCTCACATTCTAATGTCATGCCTCGTTACCGACTTGTGTTTTCCCAGGCATCCTCTTGCAATATGTCCGTCTTCAGCTGCAAATGCACCTGTTTCCACTTTGCCACTTTTTTTTTTTTCAATTGTCTTTCGTCTTGGCATTCAGTTAAATAAATTATGTTTATGCATAGTTTGCGTTTATGCCACAACGAACATATTTTTTGTGATTTTTTTCTCTCACTATAATCATCGCCACCTTAAGCAACAGTTTAAAATCACCCTTTTCCCTAAAGATTATTTTTCATGATAATGGGAAGTTTCATATTGGCAAAATGCCTCTTGGCAAAGACTGTAGCGCTGTATTGTCTCCTTCCAAACTGTGCGTTTTCACATTTTTAACAGCTTGGCTATCCATCACACATGCCGTGTTTGTCTGTCTCTAGGGTAGAGGTGATTTATTATCCCAATGGAAATTACTGTGCTGGTGCTGTCATTTGGTTAAAAAGAAAAACACCCTAACGCTGGAATTCTAGCAAGAGAAATAGAGACTGTGCTGTATTTTTTCTTCTTGATGTGCAATTCAAGGGAGTTACTTAAATAGGATAGATAGATCTGTTTTTTTAATGTATGAAAGAGACTGTCAACCAAAGACAATCTGGCGAATTTCCTCTCTGTCGTAATCTTACTCTGCAGTTACCCCCATGTCGTTTGCTAAAACCTTATTATGAATTGCATCCAAATTGCATCATCTTGAAGGCATCATCAAATTAGTTTTTACCAAATTATCTTTTACTTCCATTTCCACATCCAGCATTAGCATTAACATTTACTTGCAGTTGAATATTGAAGAAGACAGGCCTTGCTGCTTTCATTCAATAATGTGTCAACATGCATCCACCTCAATTCAGGGATATCTGAAGTTTTCAGGAAGTGCAAAATGTAGTTATACGGCTCTCAGCAGCTCAGCAGTAAAACTACACTAACACGAAAAGTACAATTACAGGTGGAGTGATCAAATATATTTGATCCGTTCCCGGCAAAGAAAAGACTAAACTGGCCACAGACATGACACAGTCATCATGTTATTGTGTTTTCAGAGCAGAGAAAAAGACAATTTAGAGTTGACTGTACTGTCCTCCAGTGAGTATTAATGGACTCCTCACCACCAGTGAAGGTTAATGATGTATACATAAATTTAATGACAAACCTATTACAATCATACTGTAAATATGTGTCACCTTCTAAAAATGATTGAATTTGTTTCCACTGTGCACCCTCTCTTTTTAACTGTAATGTAACCCATAGATCAGTTTTCTGGAAAAAATATACAGAGGACAAGACCACAGCGCCATCATAGCTGCAGCGCTGACTCAGACAGCTCAAACTGTTTCTTCTTTAAAAGATACAATTATTAATACACAGCGTAAGCTGTCGGTCTACCGCTTTGGTCCTTGCTGAAATATTTCATCAACTAATGTGCAAAAACACTAAACTGAGAGGGTGAACATAAAAACATTATACCTACCGAACATGATAGCATGCTGATATTAGCATTTAGCTCAAAGCACCTCTGTGCAGCCTCTGTAAAAAGTCTTATTTTAAAATCCTGTGACATCAATAATTCAAAGGTAAAGGTTATGCAGTCACATGTAAATTGTGTTTGATAAGAAAAGCAATATCAAAGAAACTGATTTATGAATACAACTTGATATCACAAGATATCCTGAATAACACTGGTTAACAAACAGCATCTGACTTTTATTGATTTTGGCATTTAATGTTTGATGTTTTATCCAACAAAATCTTGTGGCAAGCGGCGACCTGTCTGTGTGTGTGTTGGAGTGTGATGAATACAGGAAGGAGAGAAACACAGAACCAGAGAATGGTTTTGACAAATCTTGGAAGGTGTTACTCAATTTGACATGTGGCATTCAGATTTTTCAAATATTTCAAAAATGCAGTTTTAAAAGAAGAATCTGATTAGGCTGTTTCATCTGTGAACCCCAACACAAAGTGGGTATTACTTAGAATGCCATGCAGTTATGACATACTGTACTGTATTGAAAGAACTATCCAAAAGTGAAAAATTGCACCTTTTGTGTCAGGAATCCATAGAAAACTATTCCTTGACTGGATTTGGTTAATTATGTTTATTCTTAAAAAACCACAATTTCTCTAACAAATAGATAAAAACTTAAATATCTGCTAATTTTATGTGTCATTTTAAGCAAACAAATAAATTATTAACTTCCCAAGGAGAAATCTGCCTTCTTTTCTTTGGAAGAATTGAGTGAGCAAGATACAAGACATGTCATTCAGGTTTTTCAGACACAGATAAAAGTGGACAAAAGGTGCCTGAGATTGGATTTAGGGATACAATCTTTTGAAGTTGTATCCAGGAGATAGCTGCTGGGATCCCTTGACTTCTCCCCCACCCGTTTTGTGGATGATGAGGAGGGGTGAGGTCAATTGAAAGGGACTCTGTCATCCATGACAAAGTCCTGTACAAGAAAACCCAGCAACATGGATTGATTGGCCAGATAAGCAAGATGATGATGAGTGTGATTGAACACCGAACAAACATTGGATCTGTGGTTCACTGAGCATTTGTCTTACTTTGCTTTTTTCATTTAATTTTCTGGTTGGGTCAGTGGAAGCTTATTAATTTCCTTTCACATGACTGTATCACTGCCACACAGACACCTTTAGGGGTAGGTTTTTTGCAGATAGTACTTTAAACTTGAAATAACTTCCAGTGTCATTTATCTAAACAGCAATTCAATGCATACTAAAGTAGCACCTAATAGTAGAAATACTTAAGATTTATAGGGTAAATGTCAAACATTCGGGTGAGAGAGTGTACCCTTTGTGGCCATAAAATACACTTAAATTAAAAAAAATATCTTTGTTCTATTGAGCTGTATTGAGACTGTTCTGAGGTGAAAGTGATCTTCTGCTCTTCATGTTTACTGGATAAAAGTCTCATCATTCATCCCCTAGACAGGAATTTTAAATGATGCCAACCAAACAGTCAGGAAGACGGACAGAAGGGCACTAAGGTTGTCCTTCGGACTGTAAAAAAACACCTAACACATACTTCAGCATCCCAGAAAGCAAGCAATTTTGGAAATATTGAGTAATGTTTACTGTGTCCACAAACAATGTTTAAGATATACTCTTACTCAACCGTGTCCCAAAACTTGTGACTCAAAACAAACACTGTGCAGACGGCCTGTGATAACGCAGGAGGCAAGAGAGCGAGAGCGAGAGCTGTAAGGGACATGCTTTAAAAATTGAATGTGATACGCAGTATGAAATAGGCTGATGCTGCCCACAGATGAAGCTCAGACACCATCAAGGCGATCCACCATAGTCAGTCACATCTGATGAATGAAATCTCATCCAGACTTGTCCCTCCTCCATCTAACCCTCCTGAAAGAGCAGCGTTATCAGCAGCGCAAATCCCTCAACTAAAGGCATCAGAGAGACAGAGTCCGAGGAGCCCAGAGAGACAGGAAGAGGGTGGTTGAGGGACAGGAGAAGGAAAAGGAAAAGCTATTAAATATACAGTTTATAATGCCTGTTTGAAAGAAGTTGGCTCCTTTTCATATTACATATTAAAGCCAAGTTTCTTAACTAGATTTTCACAAGATGCAAGAAAGGAGACAGAGAGTAGGGGATGAGTGTAAGATACTGAGTTATAGAATTACAATTTTGATTATTTATATACATATATTATGTATATTTATACATATATATATATTTGATGTGCTTTTGACGTTCTCTTTGGGAACTGAAGTACTGTGTCTCCCGGGTTGGAGCTCAAGTATCAGCAAGTATCTCTCCTTTTGAATAAATGTAGCCACACATTTTTTAAGTCCAAGATAACTCTGACCAAACTGGAGATTAATGTTGTTTTAGTTATTCCAATTTTTTTGTTATGCCAAATACAAAACAAAATGTAATTTTGAATCTTAAAAGTCCATTTTAAGTTATATATTGTGTTTGGTTATTGGTATTTTATTGTATTTTGTTATATTTGCTTTGAAACCAATTACAACAGACATGGTAGGAACATGAAAAGACTATAATAACAGACATCATGCTTCCTTTTATACTTCAGTCACAGCTTACTGAGTAAATATAATTGTTTTCATTTTTATACACACTGGTATAACAACTTCACCACAGAGAACAATATCAAGTTTCTCTAAGCACTACACTGATGTATACTGTACATGGAAACCATTAAGTAGGGATGACTCTTATACTGGACAAAGAATACCCAAGGTTCTGTATTTTAAGAGATCCTGCACTAATGAAACAAAAGATAAATGTAACTTGTTAGGGCTGCTGCATGGTCATTACTGATCTACTTGTCACAAGTATATGCAAAGAAATTAATATTTTATTTTTAACATTTTAAATAATCAATTTTCCACACTTTTTACACTCAGTTCCCACTTGATTCAATTGAACCAATGCATAGTAGATTATTAACATATCCTGAATTATCTGGTTTAACAGGATAACATGACAGAGATTTCATACTTGCCACCAAAGACTCCCATGATGGATTATATGATGATGGGTCCTGGGGCTCAGATGCCTAAAGATACCTAGCAGCCCCCCTCCCCAGAGTCAGAGATCCCATATTGCATGGTGTCAGTACAGAGCCGGAAAGTCCTACAGAAAACCTTAGGGGACAAACAGTCCCAGTGGAGCTGTCATGGTGACCTCTTTGTTGGGACATCTTCAAAGTGAATGTGAAAGATATTTCACATAGTTTCATATAGGTTTTTTTTCGAAGGACAATTTTTCTTTTAGGTGAACAGTTATTGGACTGCTCAACAAAAGTCCCTTCTAACAGAAGCTCAGTAATTCATCCATCCTGACACCTCTGACAAAATACAAGTTCTGATTACATTTGGGAAACATTGCGGCTTAACTTTTCATACTAATGAGGGTAAAATTGATTTTGTTGACAAAAAACAAATTAAATAGAATAATTATTAATACGGCATGGTATTTGGAGACAGGCAATATTTGCAATTTAATAATTTAATTTAATTAAGTAATGGAATAATTAGAGCTGCTAGATAATTTGCGGTTATTAGGCATAATTTTGTAGTATACCTTTTTATATAGTGCTGTAATTACTAAATGTCCCTCCCTGCAACACACCACTTAATGCCAAGAGCACTGAAAACAGTAAGACTAAAAAGATGAAGTAGGAATATTCAATACATCTTATTTGTTTGAAAATGTTATTTTAATCTAATTTTAATTACCCTCTCTCAAGAATAAAACAACTAACCAGATGAAAACACCCCATCAAATTCTACTGGCAGGAAAACAGAATCGTCTTTGGAAAACACACATAAACAGAACATAAGCAGCTAAAGTTAACTGGCATCACATGAAGTCATGCTTGGAAAAAAACAAAAGATAAATTAGAGTTCACTCATGAATTTTACTAGTTTGATCTCTTCAGTGAGGCTCTGAGGCCTACAGGCACGGATGGCTGACATAGCATAAGTCCACCTAAAGTCTACAGTAGTTGCGTTGGTTGACCTCTAATTACATCATATCCTGTGAGTCTACAGGTCCATTAATCACCCTGAGTGTGTTCATATTTCAGTGGTAACTTCCACATCAGCTGTAATGCACGGCATGTTGCCCACAGGCTTTTATAATGTCTGTTTTCCTCCGGAGACCAAAGATTATTTTATAACGTTTCACATTATCCTGGAAACAATCCACGAAAAGCTAAACCACAGAATGCCTGATCACTGCATTACAGCCCTCATGCTTCAGACTTGACTGCTGTTTGCAGAAAAGTATAAACTGCATCATAAAAAAATAATAATAATATAAATTGCATCATAAACGGGTCTCACTTCAGTATTAAAACATTTATGTAATGAGTTTATGTTAAAGACATTTTCCCTGAGGAGAAAATTCTGTGGTAAAAACATTAGCTCATGTCAGCAGGTGACACTATTAGATCTTCAAAGTCTGTTACATTTTAACCTATCTTTTCCACTGATGTTATAAACACTATATATACTGATTCATGATTCTTATATAAAAAGGGTTTGATCGTAAACTTGACAGTTTTTGTTGTTGTGACTGCATTAAGCAAAAGGAATTTATATAAAAATGATTTGAGCAAAAACATGGCATTTCTTGTAATTCTGTTGACTGCAGTGAGTAATATGAAAAGGAATTATAACCCCATATTTTTATATACAAAAAAATGTTTGCGAGGAAAGTACTGTTAACTCTAATAGTCTGTGAGTCGTGTCCTTGACAATCAACAGAGGCTCTGTGGAGAGGTGACAGCCTCCCACATGAAATAGAGAAACACAACCTGCAGAGTATCAAAGTGGTTAATTATCTCTTGGGTTTCTTGCACTGTAGTAAGTGCTTTCCTCTTTGAGGGAACCTTCTAAGCATTTATTGAAATGCTTTAATTTTGTATGGGAAATGTGGTCTGAAAAAGCTTTTGTTTCTGCCTCTGCGGCTGTTTGTCGACCAGTTTGCAACAAGTTGCTTCTTGTTGCTCTCTCAGCACGCTTAGCACCATCTGCATAATGACCAGAGTAAGGTCAGTTCATTTTTAGACAAAGAAACTGCCTATTGTGATGATAATTATATATTTCAGATGTTACGTGTCAAAACTCCTGGCAAATGAAAAGTACAAGGCACTTATACGTAGTCTAATTATAATAATATGCATCTTTAAGAGACGGAGAGAAGTGAGAAAGTGTAAATAACAGCATTATTGTCATTTCACACCAGCCTACATTTCAATTGTTGTCCACCAAGGCAACCTGTCACCGGTCCCCTCTTTATTCCACACACTCAGTGTGCTCAGCTGCCTTAATGTCAGACAACTGAATTAAGAAAATGGTAGAGATATTTTTGAGCTCAAAGCTTCAGAGTGCAGATTTTGTTTTGTACAAAAAGCCCATTGCATTTTTGAGGTCCTGCAGATTTGCTCTCTCGCTCAAAGTAAATTCTGTGTGCACATCTCCACCCACATGGATTGACAAATCTAAACTTAAAAGCCAAATGTCAGTGCCACTAAAAAGCAGGACCCTCGTGTGATCTCAAACTTGCCAGGTTGATATACGTTAGTACGGCATCCAGTGTTCGACAACTGAATTGTTTGTCCAACTGAGCACGTGTGCCTGAGGCGTAGAAACTTCCAGTCACTTATCATGGTTTGGTGTGTGTTGAGTGTTTGCATATCAGCACAGACAGTTGTCCTTTTCAATTTATGCCAGTGTCTTCATCTTTGTGGGAACAAATAGCCACTGTTCTGCAGCATCTATTGGCTGTACACACACATGGAATACTAATATGTTCGGGCTGTTCAGCAAGCAGCCACTGTCTGAAAGCCTCTTGGGATCACAACATACTGTATGCATACAGGTGTCAAATAAGACCATCATTTGAATGTTGATCTGGGGTGCGTCAGCAACACCAATAAGTTGAATGCATTTCCAAAATGTCCTCATTCTGTCCACCCCCAGAGGGAGAGCTTCTTAAAAAGTATTCATTAAATGTCCGCAGCACTGACAGACATAGGGAGCCTGATATGGTATTTTTGGTAAGTGTGCATTAATTTAACAGGCTCTAAATTTAACACCACCATGGCACTGGAAAATGTTAATTTCACTGAATCTAAGGCATAATATCAGCATAACTCACTCTGTGGCCATCTGGCTGATATGTCAATTAGCCTGCATGCTTAATGCCAAGAAGGAACAATTCAGGTTGGGTTTCATATTAAGAGTTTAACTCCATGGTAACACTAGAAACATAGACTCTCATTAGTAGAAAGTCACTCATGCTTACATACAATGAATCCTTCTCACCAAAAACCATCCAAACAGCTTACTTTCAGTTTTATTGAACTGTCATTCTGTGCCAGCAGAAAACGTTGTTGATTCTTGCAACCAACGTTTCTGTTTACTCTTTGGTGGTAAACAGAACCAAAGTTTTTCAAAGAATGTTAGAAGAGATAAAGTCGGAGGCAATGAGACACAGAATAAATTATATGTCTAGGTGAAAAAACCTCTACTCTATAAAGGACATTTTTAAAAGCAGAGATTTTAAAGATGACCTAGACTCCTAGTTTTTCTGGCTATAAAAAGGCTCTGACAGTGAAAGTGTGTAAATGTGTCAATTTTGGGGTTAAAGAAAAGATCTGGGAACAAATTTGCCGCTCAGTCATGTAGGGAGGTCATAAGGTTAACTGATTTCACTTTAAGCTAGACCTCATTGAGCTTTACAAAACCAACTGTAAGATCTTGAAATCAGTTCTGAAATCAAGGGGAAGCTGTGGCAGGGGAAGCTAGTGTTATTCTGTGGGTCCTTCCTGTGGGGCTGAAGGAGCTTGTGCTCAGACAGGAGAAGAGAGAGTTGCAGTAATCCAAGCGTGATGAAATAAAGGCATGGATTACTTTTCTTTCAGATCAGGGGAGGAGAGTCTGAGATGTTTTTTAGATGAAGAAACAAAAGGGCAGTTTATTACGCAATATTCCATGTGATTGGGAAATTTGATTCTCCTTGTATAACATTGTATGTTTGATTCTAACCATGTTTACAGAGAGGGTTGCTCTGAATACACGATGCATGAAAGGCAAGGTCTTAATGTATCACTTAGTCAAACAAGTGAGCGGGCAAATATGAATCCATTAATATGACAGATCCGGGATGTGGATTTTCCCACTGAAAAATAAAAACCCAGCAAGTGTGGTGTTTTCCAACAGCTAAATATTTTAATTGTTTTGATGTTGAGTAATTTAGTCACCTGACAACAGAGTGAAACAAGCAATTTAATTCAGTTGTTTGGAAACTGAGTTTCAAGTTTCTACAGGTGATTGAAATGTGTGAATTGAAACCTTTTTACCTCCTCTGACCGTTTCTGCTCTCTGCAGATGAATAATCCTCCAAAAATGGCATTATTATGTTTTGTGTGAAACAGATGAAAGTATTTGACATAAGGACTTATTTGGGATTTGTGTTTGCACATGAGGGTTTGCCCATGAGGGAGAGAACAGTGCTTCAATTTGACTTTGAGTTGTAAAGTGAACGCTTTTGGCCATTTTGGGACTTTGATGAAGAATAGACAAAATAAGTCAATGAAGCATTGTGTTAGTTCAGGCAGGATACGTACAGTAAGTCATGTGCAACCCGGCAGCTGATCATCAGCTGATCCAACAAACATCAATCACATTCAGTGATTCAAACAAGGAGATTATCTGCTCAAGCTGTCGGCTCCTCATTCATGCCTCCAGTTCACATCTCTCAGGTCTTATAGGTAATAGAAAGCATATTGTACTTCATAATTAGTTGATAGTTCATAATTATACCAGAATTCTTGAAGAAGAGTGATCTTTCCTCCGCACAAAACAAATACAACTTAGTTGTAATTGCTGTTATCTGCCGTGTAGAATTTTTAAAATGCCACAATAATGTTCTGGCATCACTTTCTGGGAAATTATTCAAAAGAGTCCAACCTTTTGATTTTGATTTCAAATTAATTAATGGAAAAATACAGATTAATGGAACATTATAGGGGCAAGACAGCAGTCATCTTTGCAGTCTACCTATGAACAGGCTAACTATCCTGTTAGCTTGTCTTAGGGTACACGACCCATGTTCTACACGCTGAGTATCAGCTACTGCCCTCTGGGAGGATGTTCAGAGTCCCTTGTTGTAGATTAAATAGATTTAAAAACTAATTTATTTCAGTATCCTTAAAACTCTTAAACAATGGAAGGTAGGGTAAGCTATTATTAAAGGATGGGTGCAGACCTTTGCTTTTTTGTTATGAACTTTATTTTATTTATTTAATTATTATATTGTGTGTTTTCTATGTTTTTCATGTACTAATGTTTTTGTACATTTTTATATGTGGAATGTCTGTCTTTTACGGGTGTAGCGTGGGTGAAAGCCCAAGCGACAATAAAGTTAAGCTTAATCTTAATGACAGCACTACGCTCAGTGGACTCATTTCACATTCTCTGCGTCATCAAGTTGATCTTCAACATAGGCGTTTGTTCAGTATTTACAGAGCTTAATGACCTGCATTTCTCAAGAAGATAACCCTTTCCCACCACATGTGGGTCCTTTATTATTAAATGCTAATACATTGCAGGAGTATAAAAAGTATAAAATCAAATGTGTATCATTCATCATTTACTCCAAGATGCTTGATTTCAACATGCAAGAAATAAATGTCTGAAGAACTCTGGAATTAGAATATAGCTGTATATACAGCAGCTGCATACCTTATTCATGAATGACAGCCCAGTGCAACATTAATTCCCACATAACATATGTTAAGGTCACCCTGGGAAAAAATAGAAAGAGAGATAATGGAATTAAATCAGTCGAATCCAGGCCACTCGATATTCCTTCTCCCTGCAGCTTTCGTAGCCAATACTTTCCTCTGTCTAACTGCCTCTCTTTATATCATCCTGTCTGTCTATGTCTCTCCCTCTTAACATGTTATGAGTCCATTGAAATGCAGGACATAAAGCCATTAGGCCATAGGAAGCAATTCTTCACAGGGGATGAGATAAAGAAGGGAACTGTATTCCAGTGAGGTTTTTTTGTTCTAAGGCTACAACATCTGGATCATAGTCTTCAGGAATGACTGGGACACTTGAGTGGTTATGGTGTTTATCTCCATCCACTAACTTCAGCATTGAGTAATAAACTCACTCTCAGCACTGTTTAAATAAGTTTAAGAGCCTCAGATCCTCCTCGTTTGGTGTTGACATCTGAAAAGAGCTACACACAAGAGCCTCTAGGGTGAGAAGAAATGGTCCAGTTGATTAAGACAAAGGTAGTTCAAAGCAGAAACCCCACAAAACGTCATTCTTGGAAGCAGGAGGCAAGAAGGGATAGATCATTATATTCTGGAAGTGGATACAAGTGCTTAAAACGGGAAATAAAAATAGATGTTTGTCAGGGGTAATAGACTAATTCAAAAAAATGTAAAACCATCACTGTTTTGTGCTGCTATTTGCAGAAAATCAACACACTTACTGATGTTTTGCTGCTCATAGAACATTTTATGATGCGAGTCCAGCAGTGAAGTATCAATAAACAGTGTGATTTACGCAGCGAGTGCTTTGGCACGAAGTGTTTGGATTTGTAGGTGTAATGTGATTATGACAAATGAAAGTTCTCAAGTTGTAGCTTCGTTTTTGACAAAAGCAGGGGATTACTGATGGGCATCATAATGATTTGTTATGTTATTACTCTACATGATGTGCCTGTGTTACCTTTTATAGTGTAAATTGTATGTTACACTGTGTTCTCTCTGAGCCCAGAGTAGATAGAAAACTTAAACTGACACCTGAAGAAGACAATCAAGAGCAGGTGAATATTCATAGTCATTACAACCAAAGTGTAATTTGGTCGTATAATTCCTTTATAGCCTGAGAAAGATTTTTATGGCTGAACCACCCACATAATATTCTGGGAGCCTGTTCTGGTCTGTGTTGTCTCTTGCATTGAATGCTCCCACTCATATTAGCCGTGTTGTAAGTGCAATAGGAGTCAAAGAGAGTCTTTTTCCACTCAGCATGGCTCCATACAGTATCGCAGGCTTATGAAGATCTCATCACTCTCCATCCTCATAATGTTCCTGTCAGTGCACCGGATGGGAACTATTACATGCCACAGATCATCATTCACTAGATGCAGGGGCCCCCATAAATGCTGGCAGTTTTATTATGCAAGATATTAGTCCATTTGTGTATTAGCTCAGTGGTTTGCCTCTTTATGCTAATTTCAGAATGTGCCTCATGTGCTTTGTAGTTAGTTCTATGGATGGCAGAAGACACGATGCTCTTGTCATAGGGATTACACTATTTAGATTTATTTTACAATATTAATTTTTTATCTCCGGCTTCTTCTGAGATCATCTTGCCCATGTTAACACCTTGGCTATGAAGGGACTCTTTTTCATGTCTCCTACCTGTGTTAGCCTCGGCGGCAACGGCCAATTGCCGGCGTGGCAGATCCATCACTCGTCTGTCGCCATTAGCATTCAAGGTTCATTAGGCAGCAAGCAACCAATATAAAATATAATTGTAGGCTATAAATCCTTTTGTGGCACTCGACCACTGGCACCCTTTGAACATGTTTCAGATATAAGTTCCTCAGAAAAAGGTTCCGCACTTCCCAATATGTGGACTGCATGGTTTTTCATATTATACTTGAGCAAAACCCTTCTAAACCTTTTTTGATACTGTTTTGTCTGATGTGTAACATCAACCTGTCCAGAGACTATAGATGGAAATAAATGTCTTAAGAGTGCACTTTTCTTACATTCATGCAATACTGGCTTTCACCCAAGCAGCCAGTGTATCTTCAGACCTTGTGTGACAGCTCAGACTCTGACTTCTGTCAAAACTTACAAAGAACTTAATTTCTTCCTTTTATTGCCCTTACTTTTTCCTTTTCTCTGAATGTTCATGAATTGGTTTCTAAAGTGCAACTTCTTTGCTCAATTCTAAACATTTTGACATCACATTGATACGTCTATAACGTCAATAATATAACAAATTTCCATGTGTTTGTGTCCACTCACATCTAAGGATTGATTTTATATGGAATTCCATCATGTCTAAAATTTGATTTGCATTTCATATACACACTTAAAATGTCTCTGTTTTCATCTCCCCTACATTCGTCATGCACGCCTTGTTGAGTAACAAACCTCCTCTGAGCCAGCCATAACTCATATATGAAGTTCCTTGTAATCACTACCCAGTCCAATTTGTTTTTAACTCAACAAATTAAATATAACACAGTTAAATTAAAAAGGTCACAGGAGCGGCAATTAATATTACACGCTAAACACAAATAAAGTAATCACGCGTATAAGATGCTGCACTGGCAAAGACATTAAATATTGATAAACTCAGTCCAGCTCTGCAAGTGCACAACAACTTTCTCCAATGAAATATACAGTATTATGATACACTGCTGGGACAGTTCAGACTGTATCTTGTGACATGAGAGTAATGGATATTGTACACGAAAAAAATGATTTATCTGAGCTGAGTGATTTCAAATATGGCAAGTGGGGAAGTGAATAAGTGTTTATCTGCCCAGTTAAGGTCTGTGCATGTATGCATGTGCAAAAAAAATTATAAAATCATATGTAGAAGCCCACTGTTTTTGTGCATTTGTGTTTGAGCAGAGAGGATATATATATATATATATATATATATATATATATATAATTTTCTTATCAGACCTGTCTTTCTAGATCGACATGTCAGGGTTAATCTGGAGCTGGTTAGCAGAGAATAGGCTGTAGATACAGAGAAAAGACAGATGAGACCACTATGGCTTCCGCAGAGAATTTGGGGAATCAAATTTGAAAGCTATTTTAGGCTCCAGTGCCAGGTACAGTCACGTCACCTGGGTGGATATTATTGGATGAAATAGGATACACCCTCTGCCAAGTTGGTGCACGCGTGTGTGTGTGTGCGCGTGTGTGCATGTGTGTGTGCGTGCGTGTGTGTGTGTGCAGCCAGAGGGAGCGGGAAGGGGTGGGACGGCTGGGTCGGCAATGTTTGAGTGAATAAGACAGAGTGGCAGCTAGAGAAGTGAGATGTGCGTTTATATGTGTGCGTGTGTGGGTGTTTTCATGTCTCTGCGAGTGTTCATGTTTGTAACACAGTGCTTTGTTAACTGTCTATGTAAGCCTGACTACATCCGCCAGGAGAAGTGTTTGGACTGTTATTATAACCAGTTCTGTCAGTGCCACCTCTCTTTGTGGCGATACGGTACTTGGATAATTTTCAAGACTTCCTTGTAATAACCTTGTTGACTCACTGCCCTCTCAAGTGTGTGAGCTTTGGCAACTGATGGTGTGTGTGTGTGTTTGCATGCCTGTAAGCGTTCACGAAAGAGAAACAGAGTGTGTGAAAGAGTCAACGTTTGTACTGCATGTGTCAGCCTTATGTAAGCATATCTGCAAAGTGCAAGTGCACCTTCATGTATGTAAGCACACAGTATGGTGGTAGACATGGTCTCCATCACCTGACAGCCCTCTGTCCTGAGATGAAAAGTCTGTTTTGTTCCTCGTCTCTCACATAAACACATAACATCCCACTGCTGGATAACTTACACTCCCCAAGCAAGAGGTGTGACTACTTACGTCTCCTCGCACATTCTTAGCCCCCCCTACAGTATCCTTTCACGTCCCCCTCCCTTACTCTCCTGCGCAACCATCCATCTCTGCCTGCAGCATTTAAAGACCCCTCTCCTCCTGCTGAAGCATGTTTTCTCCCTCTCCGGCTCATTCGAGTGCCTGTTCAATAGACAGATGGTTGCACTTCCTTTTAAGGATTGATCGCAATAGCCTATCACTTACACATGTATAGCATCTGTGTAGAGTTGTATTGAAGTTCAGTCATGAGGAGCAAAGCTAAAGAGTCTTGCCTGGAATTTGCCTCGCACGAAACTACATTGTTTCTCAAAGCATGGTATTTCATAGTTTGGATTGCAGAAATTGTTAGGAACAAGCTGACACTGTGGCAAATTTAATGCACGTTTTACATTCTGACATCCACCACAAAACTCAGCCTAATTTCAGTGACAGTAACTTAGCTTTTGTTTTAAAACACACTCACCAGGTATGACCTGGACCTCATCCAGGTTTAGATTTACTGTGAGAATGAAAGAAAGGTTAACTTTCAACATTCTCAATGCAGTCATCCTCAAGTGGCCACAGCCTTTTGGTTTGACATATTCCTGAGCCATTCTTCCACTGTCTCTATTTTGCCTCTCTATTTTTCCTTCCTGTCTCTTGCTTTCACATACACACATACTACACAGGCATGTCTAAGTGTCTAAGAGGGCCATGTCTAAAGAGTTCCAGCAGCTTGTTACTGAGGCTGTCAAAAAGCAAGGAGACCCACCGCAGAGGTGAGGATGTGTGTGAAATCCCATGAGCCTCTAGCACTGGTATGAAGCATAACAACAACCTACTTCACTTTCCACGTGTAGATTTTTCTCCTCACAGCTAGCTACAGTAATACAGCGATTGAAGCCTATAACAAAAGATTTGCACTCATACCATACCTAGCATTAGCTTAATACATTTTAGGGGAAAGGGAAGTTAAAGGCTGCCCAGATTAGACTTTTTTAATCAACATCAGTAAAATGTAAAAAATATTCACTGCCACCAAGTCTTCCAATTTAAGTTTGTAATTGGCTTTTAGAAGGACACATATATTTGCTTCATTGTTTTAATGTTCTGACGTATGGTTAAGATGAAAATGATTTGGTTTGGGCTAGGGAAAGATAGTTTGGGGTAAAATTACTTAATTAAGGTTAGGGAATGATTGTGCTTATGGCTAAAACAAACCACTTCCACTGACTTTTGGAAGAAAATGGGAAACAAACAGCAGTCTCCCATATCAAAGTCCAACGTTTTATTGACACATCCACCCACACCATCTTCCTCCCTCTGTGTACTTTTTGCTCACATTATTTCCTCCTTTTGTCCAGATGGACAGAAACCATAATCCCTACGACCGCTAGAGCGTTTTGTCACGTGAACTTGTCGTTCTTTTGAGCATTTGCTGAAACAAGCAATTCTATAATCTTGCAAAATAGTGCAAAATACTAAACATATTGGTTCACTGTCAATATTTTTTTTTTGTTTTTCCGACCAGGTTGGTAGCCCCTCTTGGCATGGGGTTATCATGGTTATCTTTGGGCACCTTTGAAAAACTCAAAACTGACCTTAAGCACGAGACAGCACATGAAACCTGGTGTCCTGTGTCAAAGTCAAGCACTTTGTACAACCATCCATCCACCTCAGGCGCCTCTCTGTGCCTTTTACTGCTCTCTAAGAATGTTAAACTACTTCCTTTATTGGGACTTAATATTCCAGTTAATGTAAATTATGATTGCAAATGAGTTGCGTATGAGTATTAGAGACAGGGTTGCAAAATATATAATAATTAGAAAAACAGAGACAAACCTTTTGAATAGAGGTATCCTACATAGCTTATGTGTTGCACCTTGTAAATAGATGCACTGTCCTGCTACCTGCTCTTGATACAACCGAGATCTATCCAAGTATTGTCTTTTGGCTGGATCCCATGCCCAGCCATCCTTGGCACTCTGCATAACCTCTCACACTGATTATTATTTCACTTCCTCGCATTGTTATTTTATCAGACTAAGCTCCCATCAAACTGCCGTCTGTTTATGGCTTGCGGTGCCAGTGTAAGCAGGACTCACACTCTGCTGCAGTAATCTGGATTGCAGCAAAAAAGACACCTCAATAAAAACAGATCTCCTGGCTGCCCACGGTCATAAAGGAGAATAAACAAGGTTAGGCAGAATAATTACACTGAGCTGCTTCCTGGTATTAAGGGACTTCTTCCATTATACAGACACAATTCCTGTTTTTCTGGCTCTACGGGCAGAAGAGTTTACACTGGTCACATTTACCTTTTCCACCTGAGGAGCAAGATCCAAACTGGATGACTAAAGTTTAGATATTTTTGCTAATGTACATATAGTGTGAAAATGTAATGTTAGATAAATTAAATAATTATGTCTTACACAACATTTATATAAACAATTCTCTTCTTTCTCTGGGCTGGCTTGGAAAGTGTGAAAAAAAAAATATATATATATATATATATATATATATATATATATATATA
>JAVQJL010025696.1:0-38952 GCA_036024295.1 Nannoperca obscura | reverse complement strand
GTGTGTGTGTGTGTGTGTGTGTGTGTGTGTGTGTGTGTGTGTGTGTGTGTGTGTGTGTGTGTGTGTGTCTTTTCCCTCAGGAATAATTTTGGGGTTCCCTGCTGACTGTGTGTCCTCTTGACGCTCCAGACTTTAGAGGTCAAAGGTGGACGAGTGTAGACTCAAACACAGACAGATATTGGTAGTCATGAGGAGGGAGTCCCTCCTGTCCCTCTACTCGCCACTTTTTTTTGCTATTTTAGTCCAAAACTGCTGTGTCAGTCATGTGACGTGACACTCACACATGATTATTCCCTATGAAAGAGTAGAAGTGTAGATATATGTTAGGCAAGATCACTGGCCTTCATGATCACGGCTGGAAAAAAAATACGACAATTTGGATTTTTATTCGGTCACTAATTTCCTCTGTCCTGTTGTCTCTCTGCAGATTGTTGATGTGGCGTGTGGAGAATAATCACGGATTGGCAACAACTTTGGATCAAAGAAAAGGACTTCAGGCCAGATTGGACCAATTTAACAATTTTTGTTGATTTTCTGCTGTACAATTAAAGTCTCTGACAGAAACATTTTGTGATGGACAGTCACTACTTTGCCTCTGAACTTACACACACACACACACACACACACACACACACACACACACACACACGTGAAGATGAAACACTAAATCTGGACCAAATCCATGAAAAAGACACAGATACATTTTTTTATTTACACCAGAGGTGTTTTTACTGTTAAACAGCAAATGTGTTTTGTGGGTTAAGAATTAATATATTAAAAAATATAATAAATAGTGTATATTGTGTTTTATTTTTCTAAATATATTAATGATGATGTTAATTGATGTAAAGTAACATGATTTGACTGATGGTTGTAAAATACATCCATCCAGGTCAACCTGCTGTGATTGATCCAGCTGTGTGTTGATGTTTTCCAGAGTCGTTGGAAGTGTTTTTGTTGTGTTTTTATGTAAAAGTCAGAGCTGTCACTCTGTACTCCTCTCAATGTCAAGGAAGACTCAGTAAAAAAACACCCTTAGGTATTTTCTCACTGAGTGTCATTTGAATCATTTGAGTTGCTGTAAAACATTTTGTGTGTACATTGTGTAAATATATATGTGATCAATAAAGAGAAGATTGACTTTTTTTTCAGTGAATTTATTCAGTTTTTATATTAAATATATATTCAGCAAACACTCCTAACTTTGACAGAGTTTTCTCACATTTATAATTAAAGCAGAGCAAATGTTTATTACTGTATCCTTCACATGATTTTCTTCTATTGTATTCAAACATAGTTCTAGTGGTGTAATTTAGTTGTGGAAACTGTAAAAGTGGGCATTTGTAATTACGTTTAAAAAAAAAGGATTTTAAGATTTTTTGTTTCTTTCAGGTATAAGACTTGAAATAAAGAAATTATTGTCTATTAGTCCAAAGGCCCAACACCAGCTAACAAAGCTACTGTACAGGCCAGACTCCTCAAAGAAAGCTAATAAATATAAAATGTCTGTTAACCCTAGCCATTGTTTTCACACTAAATAGGTTATTAGTGCAAAATTGCAATAAAAGCTCTATTTTATTTTAGTTTTCTTTATTGATGAGCTTTTAATCTACAACAAATGATGCATTTTTCTTTTTGAAGCTTAACTCGAGGAAGAAATGTAGGCCTATGTAAAACTATCCACGGGCCCAGAGTACAGTAGACCTACATAATTCTTTGTATTTTCAAAAAAAGAAAAGAAAAGGGATTGTTCAAAATCAACTCATCTTTAACATAGTAAAAAATATCTTGGTTTTATAAAATTATACACATTTCTTTGTAGCACAATCAGAATAACACATGTATTTTTCATTAAGCGTAAGTAGGCTGATGTTACTTTTTTGAATCCCTGGGCTATGGGTTAAAATTAACGTGTTTTAAAAGGAAATGGGGTTAAATTTTAAATGAAATAATAATAACTATAATAATAAATAAAAGGTTGTTTTGCTGCTTTTATTTCAGAGAGAGAGGGGAGGGGAGGGAGAGCAGCCATCATCTGAATAAATGAAAATTGGCTCTGCCTCTACCTGGCATCATGCCATGTATCTATAGCAACCACATCCTCTGTCAGCCTCCGTCCATCCCTCCCTCCTTCACTCTCTAATTAGTCGTCTATCTTCCCTATAGCTCTTTTCTTCTGGTGCTTTTTTCTCCCACGTTCCCAGAAATCTGTGCACAAAGAGGCTGCTCCGAGCACCCGGAAAACCTGGACTAAACCAAATATCTCATCTCATTTAGACAAAAAACACTAAGTAAAATCTGTAAATAAAATATTGATTTATTTTCTTTCTACAAAATCTCGATACATCTAAAAATAATCTCAAACACCCGTCGTATTAGTAATATAATATTAATGAGTAATTAGTAATATGAGTCATTTTAATTCATTAGGACTTATTTCAGTTTGCAACGTTTCTTCATCAGGTTCATGTGTTGCTGTGTTGCGTTCACGGTCAAGTTCAAAGCCCCAGCGCGGCCTCGGGCAGAGAAGCGGCACCATCTGACCCATCTCACCTCCCATCAGCTGCAAGCGCCGTGCTGCACCGCCACCTGCCGGACATCTGTAGAACTACACCCGGAGGAGTTTTCTCATTCACGGGGATGCAGCGCCCTCCGGTGATCATTGGATGTTGCTGTTAATCAGCTTTAATAATGTAATACTTTTATCCAAGTTACATAACTGTGCCTTTTACACTTTGTTTACATAGTTTTAATTAATTTAGCTTATTTCCCTTTTTGTATTTTATATTTTTTCTTAATTGACATTTAGGGCAAATTTTATAATACAATTATATGGTGTAAATTATTTTTCAAGTAAAATATGCAATTGATGCCGGATTCTGTTAAATGTTACTATTAAGTGTCCCTGAAGACCACATTAAACATACTGTATCTGGAGTCTTAATCTAATGCGAAAAGTAACTCCAAGTACAAACAGACATTCAGGGACAAACAGTTCAATAATAATAATAACAACAAGCATCAATCTGTTGTCAACATCCAGTTTTATTTGAAATTTTGATATTTCAAAACTTTCCCACAGACACACCATCATCACTAGAGACTGGACACAGGGTGTAGTATTAGTAGCTACGTTTACATTCAGTTGGCACAAATCACTGGGATTTACAAAACAGTGTATCACTGCTGCACTGAAACAAAACAATACAAGATGATCTGTTGTACCATGCAAACACAGTAGCATTGTATGTCTGCACACCTACTTAGGGTTACCCACAATTTAGGTTAAAACAATTCAATTTGCTTTCACAAGAGCAAATAAGAAAAATCACATTTTACCGGAGTTTTCTGTTGTGGTGTTTCAGTATTCGTCCTCATTAAGCCACTGTCAGGTTCTCAACAAAACGTTTCTTTTAAAACACAAACATACATTTGTTTGGCATTTGATGATTGTCTGGGGTTTTTCCCCAAGCTTGTTTTCAAGTCTTCCTATTATTGTGTGGTGTATTTACCCATCTCCTTTAAACTATAGGTAGATCAACAGAGAGAAAATAACATTACAACACTCTTCCAATTGAAATTGGGGTGAAAATAACCATTAAATGTACTTTTAAATGATTCCTACATTCCTTGAATTAGTCCTAGACTGGTTGGAATGGATTGGTCGAGTCTGTTTGGGAGCCAAGGATCGTGTCTCTCACCCTAGACAGCAATACCCTGCAAGGCAATTTATAAGTTTTACAAAATTCACATACAAAAACTGGACCTGAAGTAATACATTCAGTCACAGAGGTCTAACAATCCCCGGAGTTCAAACCACCTTCAAAATCATCTGCTGCCCTTTAAGTATTCGCAACTTCGAGACCGAAGAAAGGGTAGAAAATGGAAGCAACCTTCAAAAAGGTTAGTAGAAGTAGCTCTGTCATAGTAAACACGTTACTATTCCTTGCTAGGCACTTAAAAAAGTCAGTAACCACCATCACTCAGCTTTCAGTCGCTGTGTACTTTCTACCATGCAGCATTCTTGCTCGCTTCAGCTCAGAACATGTGCAGGTTTCTGTCATTGAAAAACTCAGCTACACAGATTTCACTCCTGCTACGTAGGCCAAGACAACACACTGATGTTAAAAGACTGAACTCGCACCGACTGTTCTGCTGTTAACCCGACTGCATTGCGGTTTTTCTCCGTCTGCCGATTCGAATAATATCTGACTATGTTTCGGTGTCTGTCACCAGAGTGCTGCTACATTCTCCTGATTCACTGGAAAGTGAGGAAAACAATCACAACATCGACCAACAGACAGATAAGAGGTGGATAAAAACAGTGGTGGTTAGACTGAGGAAGATCAGGGGAGAGATGAAAGTTTCATAAATGGAAGAGAAGTATTGGATGGTATCATATCTTAATACTTCAGTACTGAGCAGGGAGTGTCGAAGCTGACAATGAATGCCTGCTTAGATTCGTGCTCCTCTTCACTTCTCTGATCAGACAGCTCCCGATTTAAATAATAATTTCATCAGTTTTAGACAATGCTGCTGGTGATTAGACATTTACCATTTTCGGTTTATATTCCTTAAACTGTTACTGTGGTATTGTGGCAAAAACGTTTAAAAAATACTTGTGATAACGTAAGTTATCATATCAGCATCAATACATTTAAAATGGCACCAAGTCCAGGAATAAAAGTAATCCGTTAATAAATTGATTAATGGCCCCCAAAAAGTAGCAATTTAAATTTTACTAATGAGTTAATCTTTTAAAAACAGTGAAAACAGAGATTCACAAATGTAAAAAGTTGCTTTTTTACAGCAAAACCTTTTACAATGAATATTTTGGGTTGTTGGTCAGTAATGTTAAGACATTACTCTATGACTGGAAATGATGTCTTATGATAATATGAAAAGTGTATAGATTAATCCATTACAAAAAATGATTAGTGAAACCCCAGTAAAATGCAGCAGGTATTGTTTTGGGAGTGTCGTGATACATGTTTCACAAAGAAAACCTCAGACCCACTTGGCTGTTCACCCAGCTGCTCGCCGGCTCAACCGCCCGGCCTCTGTGTGTGAGCTTTAGTACAGAAACTATTGACCCCCTTCAATCCCTTCGGCATCAATACTGTTGAAACGGTCTCGCGCATGGTGAAAAGTGAAATTGAGCACCTAGTCCCGTATTTGCCACTGCTCCACATAGCACATTGTTATGTGGGAATTTCATGAGCATTTGAACAAGTGCTGAGGTAAAGTACAATACTGAGAACGCTAAAATGTGCTAAACGACGCCTGTAACGGAGAACTCGATGTGAATGTTCTCTTCACTAGATGCGTGCATATTTCCAGTCATGCTAGTCCATTAGCAAATACTGCTACAGCTCTACAACGTGAGTGGAACGCACCCTTGTTATGAAGCTGTTTCTGTGACAAAATCTGAATTAGTATGTTGCCAAGTTTGAAACAAAACACACTGCAGATGCCACACCAACAACTAATGGAAGACAACGTGTGTATACTGTACATGTGACCATATGTGTGAGTGCATGTGTGTGTGTGTGTGTGTGTGAAACATACCAGTTAGAAACACCTCGCAATACATTGTAATCCAAGTCAATACCACAAGATTAAAAGCACTTGGCGTCAACAACAACAACAACGGAGCTTTGTAAACTTCATTGTTAGTATTCATCGCAGGGCTGTTGGATTCCATTAGATTATGGGTGTTCCTACTAAATTGGTAAATCACTATATAAGATTTCACATTTGGAAAGTGACCTATTAAATTGCTTGAGGTGCGACTCTGTGAATAGGAGGTTAGACTGGAACTGGATTCTTCTGCCAGTATTCTCAACTGGCACAGAGATCTCCCTGCGTATAATCTGTCTAATCGCCTGCATTAATACTTCAGACAACAAAACACATTAACCACATTTTAAAAAGCCCACTGTGAAAACAAAATAACACTCTTTATACTTCATATCTGTTGGCAACGACACAAAACGTATCTCATCTGTCTGCTGTCAGCACAGCGGCTGAAGTACAAATGAAAGTCTGTGAATTCACGATTTAGGAGCTCCACCAAAAGATACTGGACTCACTGTGTTTTCACTCTGTTCAGCTCAAACAAAAACTGACCATTTGACGGCAGCAACAATGCAGTTACCTCTGTGCTGAGCAAGATTTCTGCTCCAAACTCATACTCTGATAACATTTGTGCTTTAATATACCGACACTGCTGACACCATAGAATCTACAAGGAGCTCATATCTTTACCTTTGGTATAATTCTTTAAAACAAACTCACTCACAACAAAACAAATCTCAAGGGGGCAAATTTGAACTCTTATTAAATCAAATGCATCCTAAAAAGGGTAATTCTTACTCTTACTCGTAAACCCAAAGGTGCATCTCTGTAGGGATCCTTTCCATAATGTTGTCAGTGGCAAAAACAAGCGCTGGCATTCTTTGACGGGAGCAGTTGCCCAAAAGGATAACGTTGCAGCGTGTTTTAGAGCTGCTGTCTGAGGTAATCTACTGGACCAATTCCAAATCTTTCGGTAACTATTTGTAATTCAGACCCCAAATACTGTATTTATAAAAAATAAAATAAAAATAAAAAGGTCCAGGTTTAAAAATACCACAATTATCCTTTAAAGAGGTCAATGGTAAATGCGTGGCAACCTGCATTGCATTGAAAAGTGTCCGTTTTAAGTAGCCACACAAGGCAGTTGTGTTTGTGTATGCGTGTGTGAACCTCTAAACTTGACAAATACACTCACAGGCCTGATCCACGATGTCAGTAGCGTTATAATTTACGTGTACATACATTAAAGCATATTGCACTTAGATGTACATGACAACAGTGTGCACAGGTACTCTGTACCGTCCAACATACCTCACGCCTACAGGGACCGCACATCCCCCGCTGCACACAGATTATAAAGCAAGAGACAACATTAATATTACCCACACATCCTGAGCCAGGGTGCGTCTGCTTCTATCCAGCAGTACACACTCATCAGTCTCACACTTCCTTCGTTTCTCTTTGTGTATGGGGATCTCGTCACCCCACCATCCCCGTGTTTTCTCTCTCTGTGTCGCTATTATCGAGCCGTGTAGCCCATCTGATGCAGCTTCCTCAACAGAATCTGAGTAAGGTCAAAGGTGGTGAAGCTAATCCCCACCGCAATGGGCCCTTTGACCCAGTTCATACTGAGACCTTTGTAGAGTCCGCGGATAACCCCCTCCTCAAACACGATCTCCTTCATAGTGCCCAGGATGCTGCCGTACGTGTGACCGGTGACTCCTGCGGTCTGCATGCGGCGTCGTACCACATCCAGAGGGTAAGACGCAGACTGGCCGATAAGACCTGCGCACGCTCCGAACGCCAGACGCTCGTATGAGTAGGGCTGAGGGCGCCCACTGCGCTCTGCGTGGGACAGGAGGACGTGGAGAAGTGTCATTTGGCGAACAGGTATTTTACATGTGCAACAAAAACCATAGGTATGAACGAAAGGGGTTGTAGATTAATACAGATACATGTAGACTTGGCAGTGGTAGTGCATTACCTGCATGTAATTTCTTCAGTGTCTCGTAGGTAAAGAAGCTGAGACCGGCGTAGGGCACAACACCCAGCATGGTGGGAGTAAAGCCTCGATACAATGTTTTCAGGCCCTCTTCTCGTTTTATCCGCACAAAGACGTGCAGAATGTTGCTGTACCTAAACAAAAGAAATATGAGCATGAAATGGATTCTGGCATACTGGCTTTCACTATGGACATTCAAAAAGCAATCATTTTCAAGTTTGTTTTCATTCAGAGAAAAACCTTACACTCCCAACACAATCAACAGCACTGTGTAAAGCATCATCCCTGAGAGACCTGAGAGAAAAATACTTGCTGCTGTGGTTGTTTTCCAAAGTTTAATCTGGGTATGAATTGCTGTGTGGTGTCACAGTCCATTCCAAAATGTTCCAGATTTCATCCTGAACCTGAACCTTGCAGCAACACTCATACCAGCGCAGCCCCTCGTGTGCTTCCGTTAGTGTGCTACCGTCAGTGTGCTACCGTTAGTGTACATGCGCAGCTAAAGATGACCTTACATTTCCTTTGGCGTTACAGCCATCCTAGCTCGCACCATGTCCAGAGGATAGGTCAGCATTGTTGCCGTGGTACCAGCCATAGACCCAGCCAGTAACCTTGGAAACGGAGGTAGGGCTCTGGAACACAGTGAAAAACAACTGTATGTACAACAGCCTTTCACATTTTTCCATTAACGACTTTCAAAATAAAAGCCCATAGATGAAGCAACAGATCCAAGTGGTAAGTCTGCCAGAATAAACTAAGACACTTACTTCCCCTGAAAGCCATAGTAGCCTCCCAGCAGCCTCTTGTACTGCTCGTGTGCACAGAACTGGATGGCAGCGTATGGGATGACTCGCACCATGGTGGCGGAGTTCCCCCTCCACAGACTTAAGAAACCATCCTTCAGGTAGGTGCGGTAGATCAACCTGTAGGCCTCCTGCAGCGCACACATGCTCAGTTCGAATCGAAAAGAATCTCTTTTATCTGAGGTTGTCTTTAAACGTGTTCCTGTGATATTAATCTTGGAAGGTCAGACTGAAATCTAATATATTAATAAACGTACATTGCATGAATCTAAGTGCACGCAAGTTCATTTTAACTGTGAAAACTTAAAAAAATGTGGCCTATGTTGCATGCAATGGATGCAAGTTAATTTTGTCTTATGAATGAGAAGCAAACAATTGTTTTACCAAGGCTGACATTATATGTGTGATCAAACCTACCTTGGCAGAGAATCTTGCTGAAGACACTGAAAAACAGAACGTATGCGCAATATAAATAACGTGTGCTGTGGTTCTCATGACATTTTCTAATATTCTCACCGTTACGCATGCAAGAGCAACGCAGTTAACACATAACTTCAGTTCTAGATATAATTCCATGGCACTCATGTGGGTCATTTCTAATTTAGACACTGTTTCCACTTTTATCTCAGCACAGCATCCAACTTGCCTTGGAAGATGATTTTAGTCCTGTCCAATGGGGCGACGGCTGTCTTGGCCACGGCTCCAGCTAAAGCCCCAGAGAAGAGCGAGTTGAGGACAGACCGCGTGTGCTTCAGGCCCTGCACAGCGATGGAGGAAGCACAGTTAGGGTCACCAACAGAGTGGATCCTCTAAAAACGGTTTCCTGAACAAAGATGTTGATTAATTATTCAAATTCAAAGATTAAAACCAATCAGTAGGGAAACAATACACAAATAACCCATGGACTTGATTATCGGGTGGATTCCGCGTCACCTCATAGCTCACTTCTGACTGACTGGAGGAAGCCAGCGGCAGCACGTCTCCCTGCGTGAGTGATGCCCGTTGCTCCTGGACTCCACTCCCCATCCCCGAGGACTACGTGCGGCTGTCACAGAGCGTGCTCATGAATTCAACCACCGCGGGGAGGGCAGCAACACCAGGCTGCTGAGAGCCGCAGAGGAGAGGGAGGGTCGGAGAGAGAAACAGAGGTCAGTTTCAGGTTAAACTTTTGTCTAAATATAAAACAACGGACAACATATTTAAGTGGCTACGCTTCTATTCTTGTTACTGTCAGGGGACTGTGTCAGGATCAAGTGACAAGCATGACTCTGACTCTACGAGGAATTGACATGTGAACACTTACTAATTAAGATAGCTTGATTTTGCCTTCAGGTGTATTGCTTCAAGGCAAGGCGAGTTTCTTTATAGGGCACCATTCAGACACAAGGCAATTCAAAGTTGTTGTTTGTTTTTTTTTTTGGGGGGGGGGCATAGAAATACATTAAACATAAGACATTAAAGTCGTTTGGTTGATCCTGTGGTAATCAGTAGCAGAGTATTCAAGTGTAGCTCTGTGTAAACCGGTAGGCAGAGAAACGTTTTCCAGTTTAGTGCTTTCTTAGAATTGCTGACTGAAGTGGTGTCATGTCAGCATGTGATGCCTGACAGAGGGTGCTTATCTTTAACCGAGAAACTGTACATACAACACGCACCTCAAATAAAAAGTTACTTGAAGAATAACAGACTGCTGCACCTTTGAAGATTATATAAAGACAATGGTTTGTAGAGGAACTATAATAAGTAACATCCAAACATCTCATGAAGGACAGAGTTGAGGACTTGTAGGTGAAAGGTGTCTCTCTAAGCAAAGCTAAAAAAAATAAAAAAAATAAAAAAACAAGGACACCACTGAAGCTCCTCCCTTGCCAACATACCAGGTTACAGTCTTACAACACCATCGTACCACCGGGACTTTCCTGCCCCCGTCAATAAAGACTTACATGAGTAGATGATCCAGGGCAATCTCACTTCCTGCATGTTTAATAATTATCTTGTCGTTTTACCGGATAAAAATCACCTATTCGTGCAACCTTCAACCCCCACAGGCTCACTGCTCCATTATTACATACTGTTCTGGGCTGTGTTTTACACGATTTTTGTAAGGCTGATTATATTCATGACTGAATTAACCTGCCATGTACTTCTTCAATTAATCCTTTTGTAACATCCAAAAAATCTACACAACAGCAGAAATAGTGACAGATTTCTATTCTTGCGTTCTTTTTTGACTCCTCACTCAGTGTTTTGATGTCAGGCATATGATTTGTTTTTTCGAGTGAGATATCGCTAATATTTGATTATATTATATATAAATAGATTAAAGTCCTATTCTGATTTTCTTTTGCACAGTAATAAAAAAAGAATTGATAAAAGTATCGACAAAGTATCAGAACTTTAAGGACTATCGATAAGATTAGTGGCACATCACAAGATGTCAGAACTGAATGAATGTGACATCATAACATTGATCTGAATATACCTGAACTGATAGCTGGATTTTTAAGGCCAATGTCGATATCAATATTTGTGAGTTTGTTTGTTTTTTTATTTAGATGAAGACATGACAAGCATAAACATTTTTCATATAAATATGGTTGTGAAAAAGTGATGAAAAGTGGAGTTAAAAAGGTGGTTAATACACAATAGGGGCCGAGATGTTTAATGAGCAAGACAAGTTGAAAAAGAAACTTTTGTAACTATTGTTCTAAAACTACATCAACTATGTCTTTGCCATTTCTGTACTGCAATTATACACCCATATAAACAGATACTGACTTTAGTTTAAATACTTCACTAAACAGAAGCTTGGTCCAGGGCCAGAACCATAGAGATACTGAATATTTGTTAAATAATCATACATTACTGGGACAGATTCCACTTTGAAACATCAGTCAGTTCAAGGAGTTTAGCAACAGTTAAGAGAATCAAGCTAAACAAGATGGCGGGAGAACGCCACGAGACATGAGAGCAAACGGAGCGTCTGCTGAGAAGCTGGGTAGTCATGGGCAACTAATATTGGCATCAGTACAACAGTGATTCAAGCCAGACTCTCAAATGAGCACAGTGACCTTAGAATGCATCCCCTTTCACTTCACCCACTGTCCTTACATACACGCCACCATTCACCCCTCCCAGCAGCCTCCGTCCCCATGCATATCATTTTACAGTCCCTTGTTACTGACTGCTGTGTTTGGTGGGCCTCAGACTTGGCTGCAACACCAAGACTTTCCCCACTCGTCATCCATGGTCCAATACCCCAATCTCAAAGGAGAGCTAGAGGTGTCCATGTGGATCAATAGTGGGTATCAAGGACACAGCGTTCCCTTTTTTATGTGTTGAGCTGTTTCAGTGTGAAACTTCTGTGAACAACCTGTGCTTTCAGCTGGGTTAGCTACATGGTCCCCAGTAAAATATCAATGTATCATTAAACTGTAGTGTGTGTCAGAATGTGTCATGACAATTATAGTAACTGTGTGTGGAGATGTGGACAAGATCAGCGACTAACAGTTATTTTATTACTAAAGGTAATTGTTTAGTTGGCAAAATGAAAATAGTGCTCACAATCTTCCTGAGACCAGGGTGACATCGTCAAATTGTCTGTTTTGTCAGACTTACAGCCCAAAAGACATCGCATTTACAATGGTTCAGAGAACAGGCAGCACGTCCTCACATCAACAGGTTTATTAAATGATTCATCGATTCATTTTCGGTCAATATACTATTTAACTGATCGATTAATTGTTTCACCTTTAAATATGTCAACTTTAACAGAATCCTGAGTTTGTGGTGTTGCTGTAGTGGACGGCATTGTTTTATGTAGTGTCTTTTTGTCTGCCTCCTGGCATTTGTTTTGTTAGGCTATAGTTTTATAACAGCACTGTATCCCATATGGTATTATTTTTAGTATCGTTGTTATTCCAATTATTTGCGCTAACACTGACAGTGCATAACCACGAACAGGGTACTGTTACAATTAAGCATCATTAGTTTCGATTCAGACATTCATTCATACTGACTGATGCACCCACCAGTCCTGTGGAAACTTGTCCACTAAACGAACAGCCACCCTTTGCAGCCAGCTAGCTGTCACTTGTTACAAACTCTTTTGATTTCTTACCTTACAAATATGACACCAGCTCGATGTTTTCTGGTGCTTTGTTATCCCTCACTTGGTGCGTTGTTTCAAGTCGATAGCAGGTTCTTCGGAAGCGGTTTATAAGTTTGCCAAATAGCAGGTTAAATAGCGTTAGCTAGCTGTTAGCTTACCGCTACGTTAACGTTAATGTTACTCTCGTCGACAGCGTTGTGGAAATGTAAGTAGTGAGCTTCGGTCTTGATAAAAATGTCTCCTGGTGTTGAAGGCACTGTCTTTTACACATTTCTCTAATGCATTAGCCTCGCAGGGACTTCAAGTGACTGACACCGTCCATGCTGTTTTATATCTACTGTTTCAACTCCTGACAGCCAGCGACCCGAGGCAGTTAACGTTAGCTCGAGGTTTGACAAGGACGAGCGCTGCGGCATTGTGGGAAATGAAGTCTGAATGAGGAGGGGCACGTTTGGATAGGTTGGTTACGGGGGCGTGAACAGGAGACACACTTGGCACGGTTGCCTTGCCGTAGCTCCTCCTGGAGTTGTTTTGTCACTGGAAGTCAGCCTCAGTGTATGTTATCTACACACAGTCACAGCGAGATAAATGTGAGGCACCTACAGTGAGTTTTATCACAATCATGCAGAATATACAGTGTTATGTCGCCAGTGGTGGGTCTAAATATCAGAGATTTCAGTTTTACACTCTAATCATGTATATACAAAAACAGAAACAGGAAAAAAAGTGTTGAGGTTGACGTTTAGCTCTAGTAAAAGTATAAGGCAGTTAATACATGTTAAAATTTGCCAACATGGGAAAGGAATGCGCCCAAAATTGTGCAGTTAAACTATTTGCATAGCAGCAAATACATTTATATTTACCCATGGCAAAAATGTACACCTGACGTCTCATGCACATACACGTGGTGCAGATATGAAATTGGGCATCAGAGTAAACTGTGTAAACTAAATATTAACCGCAAATGAACCGTGCAACAGGACTGCAATGACCTTTTTCTACTTGTCAAAAACAGAAAAAGGACGGAGAATATTTTCAACTGATCGAGGGCTTTATGTGTGGACTGGTGGCTTGGTTGTTTACACTGCTCCAAAGCCTTTCCTACAACTACTCTGTACAAATATGTCTAGCTGGTAGCTATGTATACCAACATCCTAACATTATATCATTCCTACATTTGCATTTCAGGCAAACTCATGGTATGGGTGTAGAGTGATCTCTCCTCCTCTTTCAGTTGGAGAGGCTGCCATGTTTGCCAGTCCACAGCTCTCGGAGCTCCACCTGGCATCCCAGATCTCTGAGGGCTGCTTTACAAACGTCACCACAGTCTTGATGGGTCTGTAGCGCCTGAGCGATCAGGGCCTCTGCTCCCATCTCCAGGATTGGTTGGCTGTAGTTCTGCATACGTGAAACCAGGTTTCTCATCAGCATACAGGCCTGTTTCTGTTTATAAAGAAATCAAACGGGGACAAATGAGTTGGCAGACTTCCATAGGGCCGGTTTCTTTTCAAGTAATCTTATTCATTGTTAATGACCTAATATTACCTGCACATTGACTGCATCAGTATGTGCCTTCATAGCCTGAACGGCTGCCAAGGCACCTCCATTCTCCATGATCACTTTGCAGTTGTTGGGTTTACGCAAAGCAAGGACAGAGAGGCACGCACAGCCCTGCTCACACACCTACAGCAGAACGGGAACATAATCTTAGGACATTTGCAGAATTTATTTATAACACAAATGTATGTTTATCCAACAAAAAACAATGTGTAATAAAAAGAATTCTATACTAAATCTGTGGTAAATGTTAGATCAAACCTATTCTTGGTCAGTTAGTGCGTGGGTTTGATATTTAACTCACACCAGCATTGTTCATGTGTCTGTTCATGGCAATGACAATGAGCTGCACTCCACCAGCATTAACAACTGCATCTTTCACGTCATCATTTCCTGCCACGGCTCGTATTGCACTGAGGACCTGCCGAACCAACTCCTGCAAGGAGAAAACCAGTTCAATGAGCAGAACGAACGTGGCATTTGAATCTTGATTCACAATATCTTGTTTTTAGTTGGGTACCGGTGACTCATAGCTGTCTGCAAGCAGCGTCATCATGAGTTTCAGGCCTCCTAGATCACAAATGTCTTGACAGAACTCGTTCCTTACAGCCAGACGGGACAAAGTTGCACAAACCTCACTCAGAACAGAAGTATTATCAAGGTGAGCTGTGAGGGAGGAACACAAGCAAAGAAAATGTTATGATTCAAATCAGAACCTGATTCATCAAAAACTAAAGTAGCTGAAGCTATTATGCTAAACTCCTACAAAAACTATTCATCAGCTGGCCTTACCTTTCACAGCCTCAATTAAAACCTTCAGTCCATTGTGTTCCAGAACAATAATCTTGGCATGTTCATGAGCGTGCCCAAACGTAACTCGGACATCATCATCAAAGGTCATGACTCTGAGAGCCACAGAGGCCTCTTTAACCAGCTCAGCACATCTGCTGTGTTGCGTAGTGGCACCGGTCAGCAGAGGCAGGACGCCACCTTTTACCAAATCCTGCCTGTTCTGTTCATGTTTCAAACAGCAGTGACGTACAGTGCAGATGGCTACACGCGTGACGGAGGAATCTGCCTGGTACTTCTTAAGGATATCCAAAAGGAACTGTTGGCCCTCTGCATCCAACAAGTCCGGCTGTCCATCAGTCAGGGCAGCTAGAGCGGAGAGAGCGGTCAACACGGCTTCCTGTTCCTCCACACTCTTTTTGCAGTGAGAGAGAATGACGGGGTAGGCGTCTTTTTGGGCAGCCAGGTACCTCTGGGCAAATCCAAGAGAGCAATGCTCGGTGAAGCGTTTCATGTCTGCCGCCACATCCGTAGCACCGGCAGAGTCTTTGCCAATTCGGAGGGATTCCAAAGCCCGTAAGTGAAAAAACATACAAACAGTGAGATTTTGCTACATTTGCAGTAAACAGACAATTTTCACAAAAGGGGTCAAGACTTACCTGTAAGACCTCATGTGTTTGCTCTTCTTGTTTGTCATCCGATGACACAACTGGTACAGCTTGTACTATACAACTGAGGTCCACACCTGAATCCACATGTAAGTTTAGTGTTAAAGACAGCACCCTTAGTTGGATCAAGAACTGACAACAGAGCATTATCCCAGTATGGACATTTCATGGCTCCAGTGAGATGTGTCACGAGATCATTCCCATGCCGTGATAAAATCATTTTGTAGGTTTTAGTGGTTAAAGCATCCGCAGTTTGGCCATCGGTGATTTAACTTCAAAGCACGGATAGAAAAACTGGTATTTTGCATTTAATGTTTCCCCTGTGTCATTATGATTCTCCCAGGAAGTTTACAGGGATCATACCTGCCTTGCCTTTATTCACATAGGGACCATATACAAGCTCTGCATCAACAGTCAACAACAAAACTGTACATTCATCAAATACCACCGTCATTGTTCTTTTCAGCTGCCTTACCTTGAGACTCAAACTGCTCCACAGCTTCCCTCAAAGCCTCATCAGGCTCCATCTCAAATTCCTCCACGTTTTCCCTGACAGCAGCATCAAAGGTTTCCTGTGTGATCCTCCGCTTCGCCATTTTCACGTTAATCTCCACCCTGAAATGAAGTGTGATAATGGTAATGTCAAAAGATGAAAAACATCAAATGCGTTCATTAGCCAGGATAGCTAGAATAAGCTACTGTTAGCTAAAAGATGCTCGGTTCCTGCTCGTTTCCAACTATGGCTGTTGAAATGTGCAAAGCTACCATGAAATAAATCTGTAATGTATCTTCATAAAATACATTAGTCACTTAACTGTTACCACCGCCCGGTTACAGACAACCTGTTCAACTGTTGTGAATGAGGCGACAACCACTGTCGATTTACGCACTGTTCGTAGTCGCCTCGCTGCTCTCAGTAACGAGCGCGGGGCGTGAATTGTGCGTAACATGTTAAGTGAATAGTAAATCCCACAAAAGGTCTCACTCATACATGTTCTCGGCGGGGACATTGATTGCTGAAACTTAGTTCCACTAATAGAAACTTTCACTTAAAGACAACGACTTCATAACATTTTTTGTTTTTACCGGGGTCACGAGAAGTCATAAAAATTACAAATGGAGCAACTAGAAAGTTTCGTATCAAAAACAGGGGAGCGCTGCGTGATTTATAAAATCCCCGTGTTAAATGCCCACGTTTAGTGGATATTTACCGTTTTTCGAGGTGTGTACCTATATTGTTTTTACTGTTTGCTATGTCTTACTGTTACTCGTGTGGTTTTATTTTGAAAAAACGACCGGACGTTATTATTCCTCTGTCACGCAAACCAGAGGTACAAAACACAGGAGAACCCGCCTGCTACAGAGGACAACTTGGGCCCAGCTATAAATGTGTGTATTTTGTTGATGTGTTGTCTGCGGACGACTGAACATGGCAGCGAGCACAGCTGCCCCAGAGCCCTGGTACCAAGCCTCGCTGGGCTTTGCAGAAGTATTTCCGCATGTCGAGTCCTCCGAAGATCCGTCTGTGCGTCCACTGTCTGCAGGCAGTGTTTCAGTTCAAGCGAGGGTTGAGGGTTCGACGCCTGGACGCACCTCCAGTTGGGCTCGGTTCTGTACAGACACACAAAGCACAGCGACCTGGCCCAGACTCACCTGGAGGCACAGTGTCTGATACCCGGCACGAAACATGTCCAGCATCCATATGTGATGCTCACTGTCAAAGTCCATGCTCAGTGTGGTTCTGACACAAATTCCTTCATTTATGTCAGATGTCTCAATTTGAAGATGTGAAGTTTGAAGCAGCAAGTATTCTATCAGAGTTCTACTGTCAGCAGGTAGGTGCATCCAGTCAGACTGTAATACTGTAATGTAATAAAAGTGGTAGTTAGGAAACTTTCATACAAAATTTCATCATGTTAAAATATCTTTTAAGGCTACTCCAACTTAAATGCTAAATTAAAATAATGTACTTTCTGTTGCAGCTTGGTTGTCTTGCTCTGTCATATTCATTTGGTGAATTGATTTGAGGCATGTTTAATTTATGTGTGGGATGTTCTTCTCTCTCTCATCAACTTGATGCACTAGAGAAGGACTTGGTATCTGTCTGCGATCTCTTAGGAGTTTGCAAGAGTCATGGGCTCAGAGTACACAAGGTAAATGGATCAGTTTCATGTTTTTTTTTTTTGGTTTTTCATGTTCTCTGCCAATTAAAGACACAGGTTTTTTCTCCCTCATCATGCAATTCTGTAAACTGTACGCTCGTTTGTTGCTCTGCAGCTGCTTCTGGTGGAGCGGAAGCTGAGCGAGGTGCACCCTCTGCTGACACTGTGGGACCATAGCAGAAACCCGGCAGGGTAACCCCATGCAGAAGGATTTGATTAATTTGATTTCTTTGCGTTTTTTACACAAACATTTAAACATTTTAAATAAAGGAAGACTTCTTCAGTGAATGATCTTTGCCCGCTAACCCTAACTAGTAGTACAAGCTTGTGTTTATTGAGTAAATTAATGGTTTAGAATGTAATTTTTTCCTTTAAGTATAGCAGCTGTAGTCAGCGTTAGGAGAGTAATGGTAACCCATGCTTAATGCTTGTCAAAGTCAGTTTCATGTTTATGGTATGACATTACGAACAAAATATGATGCTCAAAGCAACAAAGATGATCTATATGTTGGGTTTTAGGTAAAGAGTGTGAAGCAGTGTCTGAAGCAGCTTCAGCGGTGTATCCAGAACATTTCCACTCTCCATGACGATGAAATCCTTCCCACTAATCCAGGAGCTCTCTTCCACTGGCTGCTCAAAGAGCCCGTGTGTGCTGGTGTACCTGGTGACATTCTGTCACACACACAGTGAGAGAGCGAGATGTTATCCTTAAAAATATGAAAATGAATTCTACATTAGCATATTCTGCGTCATGCAGCTGCAACATGATTTGCCTTCGGGGGATTTTTGTACAAAAGGTGACAGTGATGCACTCCATGCAGGCAGGCTACTTGGAGAAGGCACAGAAGAATGCAGACAAAGCTCTCATGCAGCTGGAGAAGCTGAAGAGTAAGTTTGTTGGAATACGCTCGCTGCTTATTGCACCCTGGGTGACAGTGACGTGGAATCAACGCTGATCCATCCGCATGTGTTCAAAGCGCTGGACAGCGGCCCCATCCTGTCCACGTTCCAAGTCATCCTGCTGGAGCATATCATCACGTGCCGGCTGGTCGCTGGACACAAGGCCTCAGCTTTACAAGAGGTACGTTGTCGGCTGTAGTACTTCATCTGTATGTTGCCAGACTTGCTGATTATCATGAAAAGCCCAGATTCTGTAACACCAGTTTGCTCCTGAGGTTGTCTTAGCTTTTTGATCGTAGTTTAAAATTGTAATGATTCCTGTCTGTGCTTTAGACTTCTCAGGTTTGTCAGCTTTGCCAGCAGCCTCCCAGGCTGTTTACAAATCCCGCTGCCCAGCTTCACACTCTACTGGAAAGTCTGTAAGCAAAGCTTTTTTGTTTGTGGTTTTGTTTAAATGCTTTGGGTGCAGAAAGAAGTTGCGACAGAACTGCTTACTGTTTACAAGATGCATCTGTCCCAGATTATATGAAGCATTCACATCTGTTTCCTCTTCTTCTGTTTCAGGGCCTCTACTGTGTCTCTGTGAACTGCGTGGATAATGCTGAGGCTCAGTTCACTGCTGCTCTTCAGGTGAGAGATCACACGGCCCCTGTGGATTGTGAACTCTGCCTCTGACCTCCGGGGTTTATCCAGATCTTTGAAACTCCGTAGAAGATCAAAGGTATGGTGTCATAATGCGCTAACAAGTGTTTGAATCACTTCCCTAAAAGTTAATCATTTTGAAGACACAGGGTGATCACAGCGATACAATTTTTTGACATTTCAAAAGAGAATAGTTTGGGGTATAAAAGCCCTGGCAATGTGATGCTGAGATGTTCCGTGTTGTCAATGTCTCTTTCTTCTGTTAGATGACAGCACACCAGGAGCTGTGGACGTGTATTGTGACCAACCTGACCAGTGTCTACATCCAGGAAGACAACAGACATCAAGGAGGAGGGAGCTGCTCCTTCCTCCAGGCATGTAAACATGCACATGTACATTTATATGTTTTTTTTTCTTTAGTTTGGTTCTAACTTTTTTTTTTTTATCATCAGATGTACAGTCTTCTCCTGATCACAACTTTTCTGTCAGGTAACTATAGACGCAACATTACACTGTGTAAGTTTCATGTTTTTTTCTGAATTTTAAACTAATATGACTTTGACTCCTTCAGCGCTCATTGTCTTCGAGTCGCAGCGTTTTACATCAAAGGGCAAGTAAGAACACTTTACTTTTCATTTTAATATGAACACTGTAAAAGTTACGTTTAGTCTTGATGTTCTGTCCTTATGTTTAGAGCAAGAAAGCTCAACATGTAACTTCATCAACAGAAGATTTCTAAGGGAGACCCTGGAGATGTCTAACGCTGAGGATCGAAATAGGCCGACTGCTCGCACGCTAGCCCATCTTCTTTGTCCTGGGCAACTACAGGGTGAGTCTACATATTACCACGTGTCCTTTCCAGTCGACCACACACAGTAGCTACTGGTATCTTGGGACTGCAGATGTGAAATTATCTGGTTCCATATTTTCTTCAGGAAAGTAACAGTATGGTGGTTCCTGCCATGCAGCTGGCCAGCAAGATCCCAGACGTGTCTGTGCACTTCTTAAAGATACAGCAGTCACTCAGCCTTAACTGATACTGAGGTTATTGTTAGGAAAATATTACCTGTAACATAATATTAATATAAAGCCTAAGCATTTAAAAGAAGTTTAAATTATGGCCTGATGGTGGCGCCAGATGACCAAAATGCAACGGCTTTACCTGGAATCTCTAAATTTCAGTACATTTAAAAGTTCAGTCGACTTTGTTTTTTTTTGTGAACATTTTGGTCTGATGTTGGCACTGGATGAAATGTCAGTGGGTCAGAAACATTAGGATGTATTATCTAATTGTGATCAATATCCAAAGTGCCAAAGCCCCGAAGTGTTCAATATTAAATAATGTGTCAAATATTTATTTAAAAAATAATCACATTAATACATTGAGTTTAATATATAAATTAACCACCAGTTTACCATACAGCAAATAAAAACTTACTTACTTATATCTTTTTTTATTTATTTAATATTGAACACTTGGGGGTTCCATACAAATGAACTCTGGTTATGGAGCAAAGCATTTGTCAATGGGATATTTTGATCGGGCGGTGAGGTTAGACAAAAGGTCAGAGAGTCGTCAAAATCATGAGGAATCATCGTATAGGGACTATGAATATCCATACACATTCATGGCCTGTAGGAAGTATCAGCGTGTGGAAAACAGCTGTGATGTGATAAAAAAAAATACATATATATATATTGTTGTGGGGTTTTTCTTATAACTGGCCACATAAACATCACCTTGATATGTCACAGACAAAAACATGTTTTATGCAGCAAAACAATTTAGCTATCAAAAAACATTAACTGTTCATTTTTATGAGTTCATTTTAAGAGGTTTCCCTTCCAACTAACCATTTGGCACCAACATTCAACAATCATACAGGGAGAGATCCATTTGCAGAGGAGGCAGAGAAACCTATTTCTCAGTCAGTTAGAGCATCAATACACCACAAAATCATGAAGCCACAACTGAATTAGAAGTGGAAAAGGCTTCGGGAAAACAACGAAGTGGCTGAAGAAACACTTGATCAGCTTGATATCTTGATACATCAAAGCATATTCAAAGGTGGATCTGACATTAGGATCCAAAATTGTTAAATATAAAACTGCAGCTGTGGTCATCTGTGATCTTTTCCCAGCAGATCTGAACAAGGCCTGTGGAAACACAATGGACGCCCACGAGGCAGCTCAGATGCAGGTCCACATCGCAGTCTCCCTGAACACAACCTCATCAGCGTAAGCACGACATCAATCAGTCAGCCTATAAACAGTGAGTCAGTGTACCTTGCATGGATTTTTAACAAAACTATTGTGCAATGTGTTGTGTTCCAGTGAACAGACGGCCTCCCCCCAGTGCAGTTTCAGCCTCAGAATGGACCCACTACCAGCCGGGCCAGCCTGCTTTGAGAATACAGTCCCACTCTGACAGGAAAAAGGAGACACACAAGAGCAATTGCAGGGAAATTACATGGCAAGATATACAGAAAAAAAAAGAGAGGCTGATAAAAGGGGAAGGGGAAGAGTAGGCAGGATAATGTCATTTGGCAGACTTCCATTTGGTGCTTTCCTTCACTTATTTGGGGCACTGGAGCATCATGACTGGATTTTAAGTAATTCAATTTTTTTCAAAAGCACAAGGAGTCCTGGAAACATTATTTTATTACACTGACACACTTTGGAGTGGTTGTAGTAAATCTGTACAGTAACAATGAAGCTACAGCCAGCAGCTGGTTAGCTTCGCTTAGCACAAAGACTGCTTCATGGGGGGGAAACAGCTAGTGTAAAAGTCTTAGTGAGATATACCATTGGACAGAGCCATGCTAGCTGTTTCCCCCCGTTTTCATTCTTTGTGCTAAGCTAAGTTAGCTGGCTGCTGGCAGTAGCTTCATATTTACAGAATGCGAGACAGACACCCACCCTCTGCTCAGTGGAACAGTGTGACACCACTGGTAGAACATTGTGTCGTGTGGATAAACAAAACGGGGACCCACTCTTTCTTGCAAGACCATCATGGAGATAGTTTTATTTGGGATGAAGTAAAGTAGAAATGTTAGGAGAACTCTTTGCATTTAAGATTAAATTAGCTTTAAATTTAAACCATCCATTGGCCGAACACACAGTTAAATGTGACTCAGTCTATTGAGTCCATTAACTCAATATGTGCATTTGTTGAACAGTTCTGATACACAGTATTAGTTAGGATATGTTTGGATATATATACTTTATACTGATCATAATGTAGAGTAGTGGTATGATTGATATTTACTTGGTGGTTTGGTGGACAGCTGCATATGTAGTTTATGCACTGGAGAGGAACAAATGTGAGCATTCATGAGACTGAAGACCATTTCAAATGATATTAGATTTATTAGACACCTGGAAGCAGCTGCCCATTTTATAAAAAGGCAAACACTGATTTGCTTGACATCCAATAGTATTTATTAATGTTTTAAAGCTATGAAAACTGTAATTTAAACATTTTTGGAGACTTGAACTTTTCACTCTGACTGTGGTGTATGTTTATAATGATAAGATTGACTGTTACCTGTTTGCACAATTGTTGTTTCACGATGAAACTAAAGTTTTTATCTCTTCCATATAAGCATTTTGGGATCATTGTTTTTTATTAATTTCCTGTTTTACTAATTTCTTCCAGATGATGGCGGTATCTGTATTTAAATTATTTATTTATTTAATACTGCTTTTTATTTAACCAGATGCATTCGTTGTTTGCCACTGTTGTTGATTAACATTTGATATATGATCAAATAACTGACTTTTGATTTAGTTACGCTTATGAGGGAAAGATACACTTTTATCTAGTAAAGACTGTACTGTACTAATAGTGTTTATTATTTCAAAATAAACTACAGAGTTTGGTCATTAGTGAAGTAATTACTGCAATAAAAAACTACGGATGCCATTTATTGTATTGGCATGTTACAGTATGTTATAAAACATAATGTTTGGTCGCATGTTTAGCACAAATGGCAGAGTGAAAGAAGTAAAAGAGGTGAACTGGATAACAGTAACAGTATTTTCAGGCTGGCTCTGTACTCTGTTGGATTTTAAATGAAACAATGAGTATAAAATCAAAGTGCTGATTGCCCACATAGTCCCAAACGCACACAGTACACACAGCAAGATCACAGCCAACCGTTTGGCAAACTGTTGCTGTGATATAGGAAGTGTTTCCCTTCCTTTTCATACTTTTTGAAAATCTGTAAGCAGGCTTTTGAGACTTCCTTAAGTTGACAATGTGAAGTTGGCATTCATTTATGTCAGTGTTGCTTTATTGTCTTAGGATAATGCAGTGCAGACTTTTCACATCCATTACAACACAGTGATGGATTGCACAACTCAATGAAATGGAAAACAAGACATTTGCTGTTTGAACACAAGATAACCCATCAGGTCAAAGCACAGTGTTAAAGATCATTCAGGCTGATATATTTGCCTGTCTAGAACACTGTATTTATGTATATTTTTTAAATCTGCTATTTGCCTTCTCCAGTTAGGTGGACACGCAAGCAAGGTAAATAAAGTACATCAGGGACTCATTTCTGATATGACAGTGATTCTTATAGCGTTTGCACTACATGTAATACATGTAACTACACCAGTGTAATCTGATTATATAAAAGTAACTGTGCCATTACATCTGTTGTACAATCAGCAATTGCACACACTTGAGAAAAGGTCTGGGGAGTTGTTCATAGCACCAATAAAACTGGCCACACATTGAGAAAACAATCTTAATTGTAGGCTATTGTTGGACAAAGTGGTTTAAACGTCAAAGCAATTACAATTACCTATGCTAGTTAGCTCACTAAGTAGCCTGTGCCATTACATTGTCTAAAACAGGCATTCATTTGCTTAATTTTCATCTAATATGTACGATTAAGACGTCCATTCTATACATTTTCAGCAGTCCGTTGGAGGATGGCCAATAGGATCCGAAATATAAATTACTAAAAGCTAATTGAAAAAATGTGATATATATATATATATATATATATATATAAAATTTGTAAATTCAAATATATATATAAATATCTGCTACGAGACCCGGTTTTGACAAACACTTGCTGTAATATGAAAGTAAACCTATGGTTGAATATTAACTTAAATCGTTAGTTGTCTTAATTAACAAAAAAAAATATTGTGAAGTTTGACACATAGCTAATGGGCTGTATTTTTGAAGCAGGCTTTAAACAAAGCAGCCTATTATACACGTCGGTATTCACTGGAGACCCCCTCCTAGAACCCATCTTTTTCTATACTTTTTTTTTAAAGGACATAATTCCATCGAGATATAATATGTCTTCTCTCCTCCGTTATTTCCTCGTGTCCGCTGCTGCTGCTATATGTCCCCTAAAGGGAGAGAGGGTGAGCGAGAAGTGAAAAGTTTCGGGACGCTCTAGGTGTCTTGGACGCAGCTGAAAGGAGCCATTTCCTGCCAAATAGTGAGCCCGTCTAATCGTGACTGCAGCAGCCACTTCCTGCATTGTTACAGTACTTAATGAGGATTAAGTTGAAGCTGTCATGTTGTAACGGGCGGCCATTAGGCCTCCTCCGCAAGGAGAGAGGCAGAGAGGCTGGAGGCTGCCCGTGCCCCTGTTTGATTTCAGAGCTCATCCCTCCACCTGGGACGGACCTACTGGCTGACTCTGACCTGTCAAAGTGTAGATATAGAGCTTATAGACAATATGAAATTATCTTCTTCACTCTCCATTTTTACAGCATATCAATTCATTTTAAAAAATCATAACACTTGTGTATAACAAACATTTCTCACATCGTTCTTGTGTTATAGTTATAAACAATGAGTAAATATTTACAGTTGTCACATAGATGAGGTGGGCAAAGAAACAGGACCACCTGACAACGTTGTGTAATCCAACACAACATCACAAACCTTTTGTTTAAAAGGAAGACTTTGACCCTGTCTCATGACCTCACCTGTATTATGAGCCCTGGTTTATACCGAAGGTGTAATCATTGCAGGGCTGATTCATTGTATTATATCGCCACGTGTACATTTATTTAGAAAACTGATTTACCTTTGAGTTAGCAGTGTTTACTGGGCCATAGTCAGGACTTGTGAGTCCAAGTCCCCCTATTCAACCCCCACCTCCTGAGAACATCCGACCAGACACCAAATGGGAACTCTCTAAAAATTGTTTTCATTGTTTGTTTAACTTTTTGCTTATTATTTCTTCTTATTAAACATCTCTCAACATGACATTTTAACTTCTGTTTACACGCCTTCTGTACTACCAAGACAGGAATCATATTCTGGGAAATAGTTATTGGACATTTATTTATTTTGCTGGCAAGTAGTCTGAAAAATGTTTTAATTCATTCAAGCTTTACTGGAACCAACCACTTAAATACCAATCCGTGCCTTTTAGCCACTCTCACAGTGTAGCTCTAGGGATGGCAATGTGAGTTGGTTGTTCCGCCACTTTGGTCTAAAATTAAATATCTCAACAACTATTTGATGGATCGGCATTGAATGTTGTGCAGACCTTTCTGTTCCCCCGGAGGATGAATCCTGATGACTTTGGTGACGACCTGACTTTTCCTCTATCGCCACCACTGATTTGATATTTTTATTTCAAAGTGAAACGCCTTGACAGTTCGGTGCGGACTTTAACTGTCTTTGTGAACTTCAGTGATTCCCTAACTTTTTTTTGTGTTTCGGCTTGTGGCCTGCATCAGGGTCATCCTACAACACTTTGAAGTTGTGTCGGAAACCCTCCTCTCTACTATAAAGTACCAAAATCCCTGACCAAAACAAAACAAAAAGAGAAAGGAGGACATGACCTCAGTGTGCTCAAGCGTAGCTGACCCCGATTGTTTGTTAACGTAGTTTTTACTGACTGAGGCACCTTGTTCCTGGGTCCACAGGAACAGACAGAAAGAGTGACTGTGAAAAGATGGCCCCTTGGTGCAGATTTGATTGCATGTATATGAGACAACCTGTAGCCTCGGGGGATGGAGTGGTAGGACGAGAGGATGGAAACAATCAGACCTGATGACACAGCATCATCTAGAGAGTGAGGGTTTTTTTATTGTCATTTAAAGAACAGCAGGATAACGCTGACAAAGCACTCAAACACTCCAACCCCCCACCTGCCCCTACCCACTTCAGTCTTTATGGACTTCTCTTAGATCACAGTATTTCAAAAACATACGTGTGTGTGTGTGTGTGTGTGTGTGTGTGTGTGTGTGTGTAGGCTACACGTGTGTATGTGCATTTAGTGTTTGTGGATGACAGAGGATTAGTTCAGTTTACAGGGATGCTTTGAAGGTCTTGTCATGAAAGAGGCAGCTGGATCCTTTATGGAAGCGATTCTGCAACTTCTGACATAGTAACCCTGCCGTGCGCGCTCCGGACTTGCACATATAGATCTGACAGTAACTACAAGCCTGGTTTACTGGTCATTAAAGCAACCCACCTCTTAATCCCTACTGTAAAGTGAGATGTAAATCGTTGAGGTGCATGGCATAGGACCCTATTCTGAGTTAAGAGGTTGATGTTGCAGACTTACACTAATTCTGAATCCTGCGTTAACTAGGGCGGATGCTGGGATGGGACTTTTTCACGAGTAAATGTGGGAAATATACTGTTGGGGTCGATGGTATTGATTTTTGTGTGGGGTCAGGGAGTCTAACGTGATGCTAGCGTATAGTCCTTAAGAGACATGAGGTTATTACACGCTGCTGAGGTGGGGCGTCCTAAGGGTCGTGACGTGATGCTGATGCAGGTCCCTGTTGAGTGCCTAGAGGTAAACATTAAGCTGAGTACTGGTGTAAGACCAACGTTTTCAAAAAATAGCTGTTGAACTGCAATTATCCCCCCACCTCCCACCATCACTGTATATACTCTGTTCCCTCAAAGTTTCCACCCAATAGGCGGGCACACAGTAGACTCAGGTTTACTGTGTGTTGGTTATTGGTGGTAATTTGATTAAACAAGATTTTATTAAGCTGTATGGGCTATGTAATCACAATATAAACTACAATAATTAAGATCTTAAACTTGGATCTAGAAGACAGGGTTACAACATCATAGAACAGTAAAGGACCCACATTAGCCGACGTTGTACTTTGGTGGCACAAGTTCCCTAACACATTAGCAGTTAATCAAATTACCAAAAACCAATTAACACAGCGCACCTGAGGCGTTTGGGGCCTCGCGGGGCCTCTAGGGCCCCAGGAGAATTGTATGGATTCCCACCTGTGCCAGGTTGGCAAACCTGTCTTGCTTCCTGGCTGTCTTCCACAGCATATCAGTTATACACTTGTTAGTGCTGCACGCTTCTACAACCACTGTTTACTCTGTAAATTGCTATTGTTGTATATATTAAAAAGCTTTTCAACTCTCACTGTCGGGTTTTATGTGTCTCATATAACCAGAGCCAGTAATCATACCGCCACTAAAGTGGTTTTGAGTCCTGACCTGGGGTTAAGTCTCTATTTTAGGAGGCAGTGGTGATGCTGGTGAGTGTTTTGGGGGAAATTTTTGATGCCCTCATATTTCATAGGTCCATATTGTAATATGGTGTGTGTGTGTGTGTGTGTGTGCGCGCGTGCGTGCGTGTAAGTGAGTGAGTGTGAGTTGGAAGGGATCTCTGTGCTTGCTGGTACAGTCATGGGTCAACCCGAGGAGCCCGGGGCCCCTGTCACGGTCGTCCTGCTTTGGCCCTTGGTGGTCAGTGGCTTACATGATGTGATCCGGTCGCCCTGGTATGCCGAGGTGCGCATGCCCACTAAGAGGACGCAGCGGCTCCATGTGTGTTGAGGCGCATTATTTGGCAACAGACGCGGCAGTGGGGAGGGCCGAAAAAAAAAGAGGATATCCCCTGGATTTCTAAAAAGCAACGATTTATCGAGGTTAACTGCAGATTAAACATTCCTTGGTCGACCATCTGCGAAGAACGGGCAACAAAGCGAGCGAGTAAGTTGACTGAGGTGAAGCCGAAGTTTTTCAGTAAGTGGATCGAGGGCAGCCTTTTATTCGGAGCCGTCGAGAGGAGCCAGGTTTTCCTCCACCTATCTGTGACGATAAAGAAGCTGATGGGCTGTTGAAAAGTAACACTTCTCCGCAGAGCCAAAGGTTGAGCACTGGGTGGGAGAAGGAGGGGGTGGGGGGGGTGCTCTCTCAGCCAAATATGATTTTATTTTACGTTTCCTGACGCGTGCCAGCCCCTAACCGTGATCCCTGGACTTGATGTTGTGCGGTAGAAGTCGTTAAATGAGGTGAGGATTATAACGTTACATCGCCGGCGGCTCCTCGGCGGTGAGCTCGCTCCGTGGGCCGGTCGATCGAATTTGTGACTTCAGACTGGGTTTTCTTTCCTCGGGAGGGGGACACGCAGGTAAACAGCCCCGGTAAACCTCGCACTGCCTCACTTTCAGGGCAGTCGGATGATAGTTTGTGCCCCCTTCTTTTTTTTTGGGGGGGGGGGGGGGGGCTGACGGTTTGTCCCGCATCGGGGTGCAGACAGGTCAGCGGTCCGGGCTCGGTTCCGGCTGTGCGGGTCGTGTCGACGAGCAGCTGGACTTTTACTACTTTGCCTTGAAGTGTCGGTCGGCGGTCAGACGCTAACTGCTCGCTAACATCCGCGGCCCCGTGTTGTTGTTTGCGAGGCGCAGCTAATGTTAGCTCGCTAACTAATAACACGCTCAGCTCCTCTGAGGCGGTGTCGGTAATAAAAAAAAGCCGGCTGCTTGCACATGTAGTGTGGGCTGGGTTTAGTTGTTAAAGGGCTGAGTTCGGTGTGGACGGTGTACTGGGTGGTGTAACGTTAATGGTGGACGCTGCTGCCCGCTTTAACCCCCTTGGCACCAGTGTCGGTTCTGCTATCTGGTAGCTAATCTTCCTACTTCTCTCTGTGACAACCGTAGTCTTCCTCCTCTTAAAGCTGAACACACACACACACACACACTGACACACACCGCACACACTCCCTCTCCGTCTCTTCCTCTCACCCAGACAGACACACACACACACACACACACACACACACATACATTTCCAGCCAGATTGCATTTCCAGAGTTTGCAGCGCTTCGGGACAAAGCTGTGGCTCGGGATTTCTGCCATCAAATCAGTTTATATAAATGTTTTACTATGGTCTGTTTATCTGGGCTCACTCAGATGGATTTTTAAATATTTAATGATTAAATACAACGGAAGTCGGTGTTGCTTGTGATGCGTTGACAACACCGCACGCAGCATCGTACACGGCACTGGCTGCTGCTGTCACTGTGGCAGTTTGAGACTTCAAATCTTAATTGCACGTTTAATGAAAATCCGTTTTTGACTGAGATTTACTAAGGTCTTATTACATAATGTCCGTACTGTTATTAGAGACTTAAATCCACTGTTTTCTCAGTAATAATAATATTTTAGTCTACAGCTACAGAATTTAAGTGTGCTCATAATCACACTCATTTACAAAAAGGAGTGAATAAAGGAATAAAATAAGCTTTAAGTTGACGAATTAATGAGTTATTGTATTAGTTAATGTTAGAGAATAGATGGTTTCAGAGATGATTGTTTTTGTCAGGGCTGCAACTAACACTTATTTTAATTACTGCTTAACCTGCTGATTATTTTCTCAATGAATCGTTTGGTTTATAATATGATAACAAATTGTGATCCATCCCAGTTTATCAGAGTCCCAGACGACGTCTTCAAATGTCTTGTTTAGTCCGGCCACAAGAGTCCAAAATCTTAGGCTCATCATTGTATAAAAGTAAGAAAACTAGAACATATTTACATTTGTGAAGCTGGAACCAGTGAAGTTTGCTTGTAATATTACTTGTTTATATACATAGTTGCTGATTTATTTTCAGCCAGTCGACTAACTGTTGCAGCTCTACTTTTTGTCAAATATATTTAACATCCTTATCAGTGATCATTGGTTAATTAGGACCTGTGCACAACAAAGCTACTTAAAATCGAGTGCTGCGCGTGCCCTGCAGAGTGGGTATGGTATGGTGTTAAAGTGATCTGCTGTTGGGAGACTTCATTGCCTCTTTGTGGAGATCTGGAATGAACGCTCAGTTGTTAATGTGAACAAAGGCCTTGTAAAGGGCAATTTGCATGTTAACAATCTGTTGCATGGTTGCATTGTTTATGAACTGCCACTGGGAACAGAACACAGGTTGCCTTTAATGGATGGGTTGTCTAACACTGGTCAGAAGAGAGGAGAATGCTTTGCTTTGACACCGGCACTACCGAGCCACCTGTTATCACACACAGTGTTGAAGTCAGGCAGTTTGATGCACTGGTAGTCCAATCCACCTAAGAGCAACAGTATTAATAGAATTCAAATAGCAAGACTGGGGGCGTTTTGTTGTTTTCCAGAAAGCACTGTTTCAATGATCACACACAAGACTGATCCAGAGTAGTTGTGTAATCAGCCGTTGTTCTGGAAAGGGTCATCTGCTGGCCACATTAAGCCCCTGCACATGACTGCAGAGGTCACAGGGCAGCTGTTTGGTCAAGCCTCCATGACTTCATCAAATATATAGGCAGCAATGGGCTCTCTTAATTGCCTTTGTTTTTGCCTATGTTGTGTAGACAGTGGTGTTAGGGGCTGCATAAAGTACTGGCTTGTTAACAGTTGAAGTTATTTAATGGAGCATGCCAGTGACCCACACTGACTGGCTTCGAAGCTAAAGTGTTCATTTATACCTATGCCTTCCAGGTTTTGTTTCTAGGTGGTGCTTGGAGAACCGTCATTGTTATCACTTATTCAAACTGATGCATCCAGATAATTGATATGAATACTCTGCTGGTGCAGCAGTTTTACAGGGTAGCGTAGCTGCATGGATGCAGTTTTCTGAAAACTCTGCAGTGTGGGTATATGTTTTCTCAGGTTAAAGGTCTGTCAATGGGTAAACAAATAGCTGAACACATACTGTGTGTGGAGCAAGACATCGTGATGGAAGTCCGCCAGCCTTAATGAAGGGTGATTGAGTGACTGATGGTTGACATGAGTGACTAGATAAATACCCACCTTGGGGCAGGAAGAAAAGACCCTCAGCAGGAAACAAGACAGGTGTAGATAAACTTTAATTTCTGGTGAGCGGGGCCCTGATAGTGGTAGCAACTTGATAACAGATTAAAGTACAGGCATTCTGTGTTGTTGAAAGCAACACTTGCCAAGAGTCAAGTGCGTGCACAGTGCAATTCAATGATATATGATGATATTTTGATTTAATTACACTGCAAATGTTAACGGATTGAATACCTTTGTGTAGACCAAAAAAACAACTTTTTTTTAAAGTCTTCAAACTTTATTTGAGCATCAAATACTAAGCAGTACACATCACCATGACCAACACCACAGCACACTGATGTCTTCACAGTGTTGTTAAATGCTTCTGGAAGATTTCCATCTTATTTGAGTATCAGGATAACATAGTGTAGCAACATAAGTCTGATAATCGTATCATGGAGCTTCCATAACCACACAAATGCAAACTTCTAAAAATAGTATAATATTAAAATGAACAGCGTAGCTCTTTATCCTTTTATAAGTTTACGTGTATGTTTAACTTCATGTGCATAGCATAGATGTAGTTGTCAGATGTGTAAAGTGGTCCTTTCTGTTTCCATCGCACTGGTTGCATATGATGTCAGGTTCTTGGGTGGGTGGGAGTTTGATCCACCGTGTGTGTGTGAGTGGGCTTGATGGAAATGTGTGTAAGCTGCCATGGAGATGAAATGTGAAACTTGTCAGCCATTCAGATCCCTCGTTACAAAGATAGGGTCAGTGTCCGTGTAAATGGGGGGTGCGGGGTGGCATTCCCCATGTCTAACTTCTTCCCCCGGCATCATTTCACAGCTACGTGCATCAGAATTGATGATGATTCACAACCATCATAACCCCCCCACACCCCCACCCCCTCCCACATGCACTCACACACTGTATAATGGCCGTCAGTGTGGAAGCCCGACGTCTGCTCCAGCACCTGAAGGGTTAAAACTAGCTTCAGCTTCTCTCTCAGTCATACACACACACACACACACACACACACACACACACACACACACACACACCAGCCAGCCGGTTTAAACCAGTTCTCAGGAAAAGTGCTTTGTGTGTCCCACTGAATCCTTGAAAGGGTCATGTCATGTGTGTCTCAGTGATGTCAGAGTATATAAAAAAACTGTCCGCTATGAGTTATCAGACGATTTGCTCTGCATGCTGCCATGTGACTGTGTATGTATATTCTACAAGTACATCATGCATAAACTGAGTGTGCTTTATGCTCACCGCCATAACCATTTTGTGAACAGGAAGGGGGGGAGGTAGCAGTGTGTACAGTGTGTTTTTGTAAAGTAGAAGGTTGTAAGGGTTAACTGTAGTCCGTTTGTCCCCAAAAAGCCATAGCTTCCTGTAGTGCGTTGCTGGGCAGACCGAGGGCCTCGGCAGACCTCGCAGGACTGGGTCTCGATTCTGTAACATACATGCATGAATGTGATTCAGGACACATTGGTGCTGCGTTTCTGCTCTGTGATCGTCCGGTGCATAGCGACTGAGTCTGAGTGGACGTCTCCGAGTGTCGCCCACGCTTTCTGTTTGCGATTCGGTGAACTTTGAGCACAGGTCGTCTCTGGTAGCATGCCATATGTTTACCTTTTACACATTTGATAGTGACCAAAGTCATTTCAGTGAGTGTGTATACATGCACAATAGTATCCTGGTTTTGAACTTATTCTGGATATGATGTTTACGTGGAATCTGGTTATTCACCTCCCTGTATACACTGTTAAAACAGCATCCAGTTTTCTGACCATCTGAACGCAGTTGTCTTGATCTGAACCGCTCTGTCATTTCTGTACCGACTGAGATAAACGCACACAAGGCAGAGGATAATCAGAAACCTGGAGTTTTCTTTAAATTTTCTATGAGAGTACCCCAGCTGGGATCAAGGGTATCGACATTTCTGAAAGGATATGATGTTTACATGCGATACACATAATTGGGATTTTCCAGAAACCTGATAATAATTGAGATACTGGTGCACTTTCTTTTCCATTCGTGTTTAGGGCCAGGGTTATGCTAGGAAAGAGCTTGTGGCAGGGCAAAACTGATCCCCATCACCCCTGAAGGCATGGTGGAAAGCCAGACGTCACAGAGAGGGACGAGATGCGATAAATGCTTAAATACGGGAATGACAGCGCATACTTTGAGACAGTCTCTCCTGGAAGGCATTCATAGGGTTCACACACTATCACTATTAATAACCATACAATGTGTAATAACAAGCCTAATCGTGTGTAATAAGAGCTGCTCCATGACAAGAGTGTGATTGGGTAGTTCAGACAGAAGTGTCTAGGGGGAATTTGATGCCACGGATTTATCAATAGTAAGATGAACTTGCTTATAGAACACAACCTGTGTTATTGCACAGGATGAAGAAGATATGGTGTCTGTTGTCCATACATGCTTTTTTTTATACACTGATATGGAGAGTGCATCAGAGGTGCACACAGAACAATGTGATAGGCCGTTATCAAAACGCTAAAGGTCAACATGTATTGACCCACGTGGTCACCCATGTCCCCAGGTCTCCTCTCTCGTTTCTGTCCTGACACTGAGGGGGAATGTGTACCGTTGCATATCTGTGAGTGTGCTCCAACTGTCTGACAGAATGAGCTGCTGGCGTGTTAACATCTGGTCGGATTGAAGCCGTTGTACAGGGGATATCAGACGGTAATAGATCTGGTGCTCCTCGATGCTTGAAAGAAGGGTAAATGACTAAAATACTTGTATTCGTGGGTCGTTATGAATATTTTAACAGAAATCGTGCTCCAGTTAATTTAGGATATTCCTACATTTAGTCCCCTTGAACTCTGATTTGATTACAGTGTTGCCATGTTCTGTTCAGCGGTGTGATGTCTCACTGCAGCACACTGAACTTTTTTCCCCCAGTTTTTCTTTGGTTTGGTTTTTGGTTTCGACTGAAATTGGGATAATTGGATGTTTTGAAATTTGACGTGAGTCAGCATCTTGGTCATGTGACCTTACTAATCCAACATGTTTTGTCTGGGGGCCATTTTAGTCACCCTGTGTCCTCTACAGCTGATTCAAGGTCAGTTTTGTCTGCTGAAGTTCTGAATGAATGCCCATCACCCAAAAACCTTTTTCTGTATTTACCTAGTCAGTGCCATGTGTTTGTACATATATTTCTGCATCCTGTGGCGTGTGACATGTAACTTTGATTCTGTTTGAATGTATAATAATACAATATCTCTTCCTTTATCTGCAGGGGATGTCTGAGGAGGCTGTCCGCCAGACACGCAGCCAGAAGAGGGCGCTGGAAAGGGACACAGCCCCCGAGTCTAAACAACCCTCCAATGCTGACAATGAAAGCAAAAAGCCTAAATTGGACCCGTCTGAACCCACAACAGAGACACAAACTAAACCTACACCAGACCCTGTGCTGGAACAGGACAGTCTGAGCCACACTGGGGACGGATCAGATCAAGAGCAGGAGCAGAGCCGGTTGGCGTTATCTTTAGTGTTACCTTTGACCTCTCAGCCCGTGAAGGATGATCAGGAGCGGACCCAGAGGCGACAGATGGTGGAACCCAGCTCAGACAATCGGACTGACTGCAATGACAAGGCCAGCTGGGTGCAGACAGAGCCAGCCATGGATACAAGGAGCCGGGTACGACCGATGGAGCCGAAGCAGCCCAGTTCTATGCTGGCTGCAGGCGAGGTGAAGGCCACCATAAAAGTGGAAGTTCAGACGGGAGAGCAGCCCGTGGACATGAGCACCTCCAGAGGGTGAGAAACAGTTTATAGTAAACTCTCTTCAGCTGTGACAGCCACATAAAGTAAGTCATAAAACGTAAAGGTGTGAATGTGAAACTTCATCTACACTGAAGTTATCTGGGTTCTCCGAAAGACTGCAGGGGCTTATCTTCATTTTATGTTTAGAAAAAAAAAACACTTATGAGAGTGTGAAAAAGGATAAATTACACTATTTTTGGATCTAAAACGATTGAATATATTTAGTTTCTTTACTTTCATGATTCTGATGTTCTCTGAACGTACTGCGTAGGGGAGAGGGAGGTGGGATTGGGGTTTCCTGTCCTCAGAGGTGAACTTTATCTTTTAGTCTACCTCCATTTTCCCCCCAATCACCACCTGAACCCTAAAAACTCCCCTCGCACAAAATGAAGTCGTGTGTCACAAACCAGTTCCAACCGGTTGTTGCCATGGTTTCCACAGTGGAAGGAACGGTGAGGGGAGGGGGGGCTGGGGTGGGAGGAGGATGGGAGGAAAAGTGAGTGTGTCACGTGATGATGACTTTGAGGTCATGTGACTTCTTTGGAAGAGTAGTGATTAATCCACAGGAAGTGATGATGGCGCTAAGCCCCGAGGAGAGACTCACACACACACACACACACACACACACACACACAAGGAGGACGGCTAGGAGAGACAGGCCTCGCAATGTCATGCATTGACTTTAACGACTTCTTATGCTTCATAGAAATACATAATGTGTGTAATCACAAGGCCATCCGCGTTTTTTAGAGGAGCATTAGTCATGTTCTTCAGTTTTTGAGTGCCACTAGTCAAAGAATTTAGGCCATCCGCTCTCTCATATAGCCTGCAGTTTAACTAGTCGCCTAGCAGGAGATGCTATATGTGTGCATAATGATGTGATTTGTCTAGACAGCAGTGAGGGTTGATTCTGAACTGTATCCAAGACATGCTTTCATTTCCTTAGCATGCTTTGAATGATGTATGTAGCCCAATACAGGCCGCACCCAAATGGCCCAGATGCCTCGTATGCCCTGCCATAATATATTTTCAACAGGAAATAAGTGCTCTCAAACAACCATTGCACTGTGACTTAAAGACCTTTAGTGCAGCTTTAAGTCCCACCTTGCCCCAGCTTAGCATTTAGGACTGCTCTGTTGTTGGAATCCCATCAACATAAAAAAAATCTGTGTGGAGAGATGTGTGGACTTGTTAGATTTTAGTAGAGGGAATCAGCCCAGGGTCATAAATAGTAATTGTGGTTGAAGAGCAGACAATACTAATGGCTCTTCATCTTTCCTCAAAAAGCCATAAAATGTTCTTAACCTTGACCCCCAGTCAGTACGAACTCATACTGTGCAGCACAACACAGCTTTAAATTCTAGTGGCAATCCCAATGTTTCAAAAACACCAAATATGTCTACAATTTTGGGAAAATGTGCATAAAACATGCTTAAGTTATTTACACTAACCTAATTTGATTGAATGGTGCAACTGGATTAGAATATTTCTCATCATAGAGCATTAGTTAACAAGTTGATACAGAATATTTAAGATACTGTCAGATAGTATGGAACAAGAATATTCTGACAGCCTTAAATCTACTTTAGAGGAAATAAAAGGGAAAATTGGAGGTGAACAACATTTTTCCCATAGTGAGTTTATTTGAGTAATCGTTTTGACATAACTGAGATAATGCTGTTTTGTTGTATTAGTGCTTGATTTGTAAACTGAAATATACATTTGAATGACATTGTCCTGCTTATGTCCAGCATTATAAAAAGGGACAAGCGCCCTCCGTCCCCTGAAGATGACGACGTCATCATCTTGTCAGATAATGACTCCCCGAGTCCACCGGTGAATGGCTTGAGCCACTTTAAGGAGCTGGACACAGACCTGCTCATGGTGAGACACCCCTACGCAAAGCTATAAGTTGTGCATTTCATGCTACTACCCTACTATAATGGATCCCAAGACAAGTTTATTTTTATTAGCTCTTTTAGATTTTTGAAATGTGGATCAAGTTAGTTGAGTTGGGACTTGGTGTCAACAAGTCATTTTCTAACCTCAAAGATTTCATTGATGCTCACAGGACCTGTAAATGAGTGGGCAGGTAGGGGTAATGCAAGTGGTGTAAGTGATGTTATGATCTGTCGAGTACAGAAGAGCAGCCCGGCGGAGAGGGAGCGCATCATTAAGCAGCTGAAGGAGGAGCTGAGACTGGAGGAGGCCAAGCTGGTGCTGCTGAAGAAACTTCGACAGAGCCAGATACAGAGGGACACTCTCCAGAAGGTAAACCCTTATTACCCACATCAACACAGTGTCACTCAAAGAGTCACACATCCCCACAACGCAAGCGTCTACGTCAGGCATTCCGTTTGTTTAATAGCCGTGTTTGTTTCTCAGCCCTCAGGTCTGTCCAGCTCCTCTGCTCCTCCTCCTCTGATTCGGGGAACAATTGCAAGCAATAAAGGCTCTCCGCAGGTCAGTGCTCTGCTATCACACACGATGCACTCAGGCAGCATATCAGTGTGCTTTCATACTGTAGTTCGTACTGTTTCTGATGGTGTTTTTCTCTGAGCAGGTTTTGACAGGCAGGAGTTCAGGCACGGTCATCCCTCCACCGCTGGTGAGAGGAGGGCAGCAGGTGTCGTCCAAACACGGCTCCCAGATCATAATGCCGCCTCTGGTCAGAGGGGCACAGGTGAGTGAAGGGGGAGTGTTAACAATATTATCAGCTACAATTTTAAAATTACATTTTTTATTTATATATTGAAATTGTGTCTTTGTCAGGGCAATGATAGCCTGAGTTGTCCCCTCTCACTGCTCTTTTTCACTCTCAAAGACAAACTGCAGGGATATAATTACACTTAAACGTAGGACTTATGATTTCTCTTTGCGCCTTTCTCTCTTTGTGTGTGCCCTTTGCCTTGGTGCTCTTGATGTTGCTCCCTTGTCCACCACTACCTCTGTCTGTGATGTCCCTCCGTGTCATCCCTCTCATTGTCCTGGTTAGCCCATCTCTGTATCTCCACAGCAGATCCAGGCTCTCCGCCAGCAGCAGCAGCAGCAGCAGCAGTTAGCTGCCTCCGGAGGCTCAGGCTCAGGACCCCCTCCTCTGCTACTGGGCCCCAGGACCACAACCCCTGCAGGCCAGAGAGGCATGGTCCAGTCAGGCCTCATCAGAGTTGGCAGTAGTGCTAACATGCTGGTCAGTATCTCACAGGTGATTTCATGTAAATAAAAAAGAATATGAGAGAGAATATGCACAAATTCAATAATATCCTACTCACGTAGAGGTAAATGTGAATTTGCCTGAATATAATTTTTATACAGTTAAATGTACTGGGGTTTTTGTGTCAGTTGTAGCTCTAATATAAAGTTGTTAATGTGATTCTCATAATGCCACATGTGTCACATTCAAAATGTAATTGATTCAGTTAAATTTCAGTCAAAAATGTTAAAATACAATTACAGAAACCTATTCTTAATTATATTGATTCATTTATATTTTTCTTTGTTGAATAGGCCTACTACAATATTGAGATAAAAAACAAGGTGTGCCACTACAGTGACCACATAATATGACTAAGTTAAATTTGCTAACCTTTTAATAAGTATTCTGCCGATCTACGTATCAACCAACCAACCGGCAAGTGTCAGCTGCAGGCGGCGCCGACGTCGACGCAACACAGCACGCTTTGACATTCAACACGTAGCTCACTTAACTATAGTTGTGTGCTGTTTAGTGATGGGATTATTAGTTCATTTTAGTGACTTAGTTCAGTAACTCCTGTTCAGTAAAAAGAACTACTCTTTTTTTTTTCGAGTCATTCATTCATTTATTAAGGGGGGGCTAATATAAATATAAATTTCAGCCTAAATACAAAAATACTTAGGTTTCTCACTCTCTCCCCGCTGCAGCAGAGCTCTAAC
>JAVQJL010025693.1:0-11287 GCA_036024295.1 Nannoperca obscura | reverse complement strand
CCCCCCCCCCCCCCCCCCCCCCCCAGACGCGTGGGATGCGGATGTGCTTAAGTCAGATACATAATATTAGAAGACATATAGGCTACAGATTAAAAGCAGGATGGAGAGATCAGGTTAAAATGCTGGATATGTCACATTTGCAATCTTATCTTTTGTGTCATCCTGCTAATAGATTTGAATGACACAATCAGATTTCTAATAACAAATAATATCTAAATTAATTTTATATATAAAAATAAATACATACATTTAGTTATATAAAGAACACATGAATACATTCATGTTCCAGGACTCCACTAGATGTAGAGTCTATCTAATACATGTAGATTGTTTAAAAAGAAACTTTGTACAATTGAATCCCAAAACAAGTTTTAACAAGAATTATTTGAATAATTACTTTAATGATGGTTGTGGTGGTGATTACGATGACGATCATGAGGCGGAGGAGAGGGTGTATTCAGCCCCCCTGCAGTTATTCTCGTTATCTTCCTTGCCCTCTTCCTCCCTCTCCCTTTTTTCCTGCAGAATAATCACCACTTTCACCATCAGCAAACCTAATTAGATCTGCTCTATCCCCTGCTCTATCCGAGCGCTTGTGCGTCGGACACCAAGCGTGGATGAGAGAGGCAGAGAGCAGGCGAACAGAGGGAGGGATATGTGCTGCCTTTCAGCTTTTCTGTTAGACGTTCAAAGGGAGGTTTTATACAGGGATTGGATTAGAGAAATGAACACCATTGAGTCGCAAGATTCACTGGTTCCCAAACTCAAAGAGAAGCTGAAATCCAGTAGCACAGCGACTTGCAGATTCTGGAGTGAAAGAATGAGTTGATTTGTCACGGTTTCATCATCATGTCTTGGGATTGGGTGGTTTCCCGACTGCCTTGCAGCCATGATGACTTGTGAAGGACAACTACCTAATAGGAACAGACATTCTTTGGTCTATAGCATTGTTCTTGGATAAGTATTTTTCCACTCGCCTGTTTTTAAGCTGCATTGTAGCTGACCATTTAAAGTTTGCCTGCAAGCACAGGTTGAACTTTTTTCAAAAGTTTTGAATAAAAGATGATTTTTAGTGGAGAGAGTGTCACGGCTCATTACTTTCATGCATTCACGTTGCATTTTAGGCACTTTTTAGAACAGTGTTTTCAGGTTTCAGGGCCCCACAACTCATATGAGCAGTGGGAGCAAGTCCCTGCAGCTCATATTCACTGTTTCGAATAAATCATTCCTCAGTTTGTGTGTACTGTTAGGTGCACACAAGCAAGAGCGCTTGTTTATGTCTTTTTAGAGACGAGCAAGGAAACGGAATTGATTGCCAATTGATGGAACATAAGAATGTCCATGCGAGACCTGATGTAAACCAACATCGCACAAGGAGAAAAATCAAAGAGAATGTCACACCAAAGGGCTCATTATAGCTCCAGAAAGGTGCAGGGAATGTGTAGGTCACAGTGGCTGAGCATCGACCTCTAACAAGGAGTCATCCTCATACTCTTTGAGGCCGCAGTCACCAAAGATTACAAAAGTGGAACCTTGTTAACTGCATTCAGCCAGACGTCCTCCTGCAGAGGTTTTGAAATGTGTAAATCATGAAGAAATGTTATGTTAATATTCGGAATACTGTATTACTCATATTTCTACTAGTACTATGCGGCAATGGCAACACCATTTCCTTTCCTACCCATGCTTTCTCCTATCTCGCTTCTGTCATATCCAGGGATATTTACCTCAGCCTTAAATGTCTTTTGTCCCTTAATGGAAATGTTTGTCTTGCAGCCAGAAATAGTGCCGGAAAAATGCACACAAACCCACACCTGCAATCACTGATCTTTTTGAAACCACTTGAAAGGGAAAGTGGAAACAAGTTGTGAACACATTGATATGACCTTTGAAGTCGATACGGCAAACTTCTTAGCAAACAGTAGCTTATTATGACATCCAGCACACTCACAACATTGGAGTCGTGTTTCTGGTCACCTGGTGACTCAAAGTCCAATATTCACTTTTAGCTCTATTACGGCCTCTACCAACCCCCGATGGAAACCAGCTCTTTATCTGGTAAATGTTCCACTATGTCACCAGCTAGTCTCTAACTGTGTCCATGTGCTGTTTGACGAGCAGGTAGTGAAAACTACACATAGTGATAACAGCAAAACAAACCTGGCTCAGGACTTGCAACAAATGAGGGGGTCCACATGCTTATCAAAGGTGAGAAATGTATTTATTAAACTAAGCATAACAACTCATAGTGAAATACGGGAATGTTAGACATCGGTGGGGTAAAGCGCGTGTGGAGGAGTGAAGTGTGGGTCGTAGAAGGAAAGAAAAATAACACAAAGGCAAAATAATCTAATTTGAAAGCCATGTGGAGGATACCCTCGCTGCCCAGCAAAGAAGAAAACTCCTAGGATAGAAGCCCTGTTGTATCCTTAGGCCACTCCCTCTCCAGGTGCAGCCAACCAACTGTGATGGACCTCTAAACACTGGGAATCCTGGAAGACCCAGAACTGGAGAGAGGTAGACCGGATAGAGAGATGGAGAGACATACTTGTTGTTTTTATAATAATGTATCAAATGTGAAAACTTAAACTAAAAAGTGGTCGCTCGTTGTGATGAACCGACAAAGACTTTTCACCTGAATCTGCAGCCATAAATGACACAAAACATAATTCCTTAAACATTCAGTATAATTGTAACTATTCACTCCAATATACCACATGAACTCCCAACAAGAACTTAAACGACTGAATAAGTTATTTGTCAATTACTCCTAAAATGACATATATAGGGGTACCTGATCTTCATTGTCATGGTAACAATAATAAACGTGGTTAATGGTTTAGGCAGCACTATACACAACTATATTTACTTTACTTAGCTGCACGAATGAGTGGCCCCTTTCACACTCCACAAAGAATTATTACCCGTCCTTGTGGTTCCCTTCGTCTCAGATGAGCTTTTTAGTGTCTTTCAGCTCGATGTTTTGGTTTTGCGTTGTTTGTAAGAGCCAAATGTTTCTCTCAGAAGTTGTTGAATACCAGATGAGAGCTAAACGGAGAGGGAATATAGGTCGTATGTTTGCCAGGTGACCTGACACTAAAATCCAAATGAATGCTGATAAACAGAACATTTGTTAAAACATCTACCATAACATATTTATTTAATAATATGTCAGTGTTGTATTTACAGCTTGTTGCGCTGCCCCCAAGTGGCCAAAAACGAAAGAAAAAGAAAATTCATGTATAGTACAATTTAAAGTACTTCAGCTCTACCATTTTGAGCTACTTCATTTCAGAGGGAAATATTTGAGTAATATTTTACTTCCCCACATTTATTTGTCAGCTACTCTACAGGTATAATTACAATTTCATTACAAATTATAGTTTACATACAAATATTCTAAGCGGCACTGAGTATAAAATGTGATTCATGTGATGCTTCATCATAAACAGCCACAATATCAGGCAATTTTTATGTTCTGTGTAACTGTAATTGTGCATGCATTCACTGTGGTATAAAGTAGAACCTGGAGTACATCTTACCTTCACCATCTAACCTCATCATAAAAGGATAGGGGGCTGTATAGCCTCTCCCAGCATGCCTTGGGCCAGGTCATCATTCTATCAGAGGACGAACACATAAAAAGACACATTCACACGTCGACACTTCAGATCTTTTCATCCACTGGACTCAATTTCTTTTTTAGAGAAGCAGAAAGAACTTTTTCAGTCAGCTCCGAGCAGACAGAGCAGATACAGGTACCAGCATTCTTCTTAGTGTGAAGCAACACTGTGCCATCATCACGCACAACAACCTGCGAATGCTGTCGTGTCGACAAACAGCTGGTACACACACCTCGGGCTGAGGTCTCGTCTCTGCGTGAGTGTGAGTAACCTTAACGAGTGGCGGAGAGGACCGAGGCAGTTGCATTTACTCAGCACTGAGACAGATAGTCATTAGGGGAGGTAAACATTCACTTAAGCCTGAGCGTGCTCATTGATGCCACTCAAGGGTCTTTGTGAGGAGTGATCAGGGAACAGAGTGAAGCTGAGGTTTTAATTAGCCTGAAAACCTGACAGCCTTTGTCAGGGCTTTGTCACAGCCGTGTTGGCTTTACTTGTTTTCTCCTCGCGAGCTGTACGGGACGGGGAAAATCATGTGTTTGCTTGACACTTCCAGATGCTAGATGAAATACGCGTGTCACTGTGCTCCGTGCAGATGTGTTTATGCTCAAAAATAAATCTTCAAAGTTATCTCCGCCTATGAGCTTTGATGGATAAAACACTGCATCTTCTTTGTTTGGATAAATAGCACTAAGTGGCGGAGGATGCCAATTAACTGCCTCTATGTCTCTATGAATTAGAAATCGCTACCAGTAAATTGTTAATAAAAGAGAATCATCCATGCTTAATATTGTTCACGTTACATATCTCTGTGGGGTCAGCGCATACATAATGTGGTGATTAAAAGAGCCAACACCCTGACAACGCTTTAATCAGAATCTGCATTACTTATTGCTCATTTGGGTCACCAAACTCGCCATTAATCAACTCAAGAATATGCTGAGCCTCTTGTCTGGAGCTCTGGCTGTATCATCATTACACTTTTCTTTCTTTGCTTTGGTATACTTGAAGGATTGCATGAGTATCGGAAGTTTTTTGGTTTGTTTGTGTACAATAAATAAACTGTTTGTAATTAGTCTGAGTTGGTTCTGGTTCACTGTGAGGTCCTGAGTTGTCATGCGACCATCGTTTTGTTGTGCGGAGGAGAGTCAGTAGGAGATAGATCAGTGCTGCGAGGCTGGCCATGGCTTCAGTGCATCATTTTTTTTTATTTCACGTCATTCACGACCCTTTTCTTTTCTTAAATGGTGAAATATTTGGCCAGATTATTACATTCAAACCATCATTCCGTGTTCTTTCATATTTTAGGTATTTCAGTTTGACCTACAAACTAGAATTGTTTAAAAACTGTTTTCTTTTCCTGTTAGCTGTTCTTCTCCCCCTCTCTGTAGACGGAGTATTTCTATCAGATTACTAAAAGTGTGTCCACTTCTCTCCAGCAGCTCATTATTTCTAAGATGGGATGCGTGGGGAGATTGTATGAATTAAGCACGTCTACATTCTGCTGTATGGACAAACAGAAACAGCACAAATATCTCCTTCCTCACCTGTCAGCAGCTCAGAGAGGAAACATGTGTTAGATGAGACCCATTGTATCGTATATAAATATAATACAACATGTGTGAATGTGACAGTACTCACAACACATCTATAAGCTTCTATTTTATGTTTAAACACACACATGCATGGATCTACGTGTGATCTAATACAGCATCACCTACTTTCTGTTGTTTTTATTAGCGTGACGTTATTTAACATTAGTTTTATTCATCTCCTTGTTTCACATTTTTTACTTTGTCTGCTACACAATACAAAATATATAAAATGAAACTGCCGCCTGGATAATGTTCATGACTTTCCTACTGCTGACGAGTCATATAGAGGAGGTCCTGGTGGAGGGTGAACAAAGGTAGTCCTGCAGGTTCAGCCTGCTGAATAAATAGGGAAAGGTTTTCATCACGAGAGACTCCAGTGTGAGTGAAAACATATATATTGATATGTACATAATAAAGATGAGAAATGTGAGTCTTTGGTGATTAGACCCTGTGGGAGAAAATCTCGAAGATGGGCCAGATGTTCCTCGGATCTTCACCAGACTGTTAAGAACTACAATACTACAAAAGAAATCAACTGAGTCCAAGAGTCCAACTCTGAATAAAGTTTACTGACGAATCGAAAGTTACAGCAAACACGAGTCTGAGCATGCAGCGTACACGTCTTCACTTTCATACACTTCTGTTACTCCTCCGTGTGGAGCCTAAAGCATGGCAGCACCAGGTTACTTCTCACATCTCGGGCCAGACACGCCGGTGTGAGTGTTCATTAATACACAGGATCTATGAAGACATATATTAGTGTAATTATGTTTTACTATACTCTTAATCTGTTCATACACCAATGTAAACAGCAGGAGTTACAGGTGTTGACAATTACATATATCTGCTTACAACTATACTATGGGAAGCATCACTAACACGAAAGATTGAACATGTATACATACTGTATATAAACGTAAGTTTTGGAAGGGAGGGAGTGAGGGAGAGAGCGAGGGAGGGAGAGAAATTAAAACTCTGTCCTCGGAGGGAGAAGTTCGTACCTGTCCTTACATCCTCTCCCTGTTGTTGCCTCTCTTACTGAATCATTCTGACATTCACATATTCAGTCAAGAATGCAGCAACGGCCGGCATGTTTGTGAGCTCGTGCACGTGCTCCTGCGTGTGTGAGCGTGTATGATATGATGAGGAGCCCGAGTGATATCATTCCCTGCCGTTAAGGCTGGTAGACTTTTCACCTCATCAGGGAGTTGAGTTCATTTGCAGGAGCAAAATTGTTATTTGCAAATGTGGCCACTCCAGTTGAAAAACCATTAACTTCAGAGATTGAAATATACACTGCGTTGCATAGTAAAGAGTAAACATTATTTCATTTTTATTGAGTGGGAAAACACTGGGCTAACAAGCAGATGGCAAACTCCAGCATGCATGGCGTTCAAGATGTTGTGCTTATAGCAATTATAATATACTCTTGCTTTCTTGTCAGTGATTTGGGGTGTGATAGGGAGGCAGGTATTGACAAAATCATCCAAATTGTGGAAATGATGTGGCTTCGCCCACTAACAACATGCACAGTGAGGGTGTAAGGAGCTGAGAAATAAGATATTTCTGATGCTGGCCTATGCAGAACATTATTATTACACACAATACATACTCAGTAAAATATCAAAAATCATCCCCTAATAGAATGAGTCAGAAAACACATCCATCTTACATAAAACCTCACACAGACGTAAGATGTGCATCTGATGACTAATGCTGCTTCGCTGGAATGTAGAAAGTCTGACATCCCTTCACACACTCTGTATGCTGCCATGAACTGCAGCATTCATTATTAGCATTAGCGGCTGACTCATAAGGCTGTCTTATGTAATCTGCTTGTTAATTCCCCCGTATCAAATTGTTTGATTTTTGAAGTGAGAGATGCAGCTTCACTTTTGACAACATTTGCTCACGATGGTGCTCTGGACTTTACCACAACTTAGTTCTTCTGCTTTATGACCGCGGGGCATTTGAACAGACATGTTACGTAGTGATCATGTCAATATTATCATGGGATATGCTGATTTGCAACACATGTTTATTGGCTGAATGATCCCTTTAATGTAGTGTATTTATGTAAACAAACAAACAAGGACAGGAACAACTGGTTACTTACCCCTTTCACAAATACAATAGCCCACTTTTTTTAGCTTGGCAACCAGTTTCATTTTTGTGCAGCCGAGCTGAATGTCGTTAAGGGTCTCATAAAACATGGTAACAATGCTTATCTGACCAAGCAGATTGCTTGGCTGGCACTACCCATTGTATAAACCTTGTTAGTGTTATGTTTTCCTCTTCAGTTTGTACCTTTTCAGAGTTATTCCTCCTTGATGCAGGTCTGCATTCACCAGTGATAGAGAGACTTTCTTCCAGAAAAACCCTCAGTGTTAGTAGGACATTGTCTGGGTTTATAGACAACATAGGTCAGAGATAGAAAGTGCCCAGCCTCTGCCTGTGGTAGCTGGCTGCTGATAAATTACCTCAGCCAACAGCCTCCAGTCTTGTGCAGTGTCCAGCTGAAACACCCAATCCTCTCCATGCGGCGCACATATTGTGTACAAGCCTGATTGGATTGCTATTTGCTCACCCACTGTGAGTGTAACCGTCATCAGAGTATGCAAACGGCCCAAACGGCTCAGTACGATCTGTCTGGTTTGCACTTTCGTGACCTATGTAAGTCTGAGCACTGACGTTGGATCTTAATATCATAGGATTCCAAACTGGACAAAAATGGCCATAAAATGACTCCCAGAGGATAAAGAAAGTGCGGAAAAGCAAAATAATTGGGTGTTTAAAGTTTAATTTTTACTATTTCCTACATTTTCAGTACTTTGTCCACACCAGTGTTTGATCCATATTTTACAACCTTTAGCCACTGAACTCACAATTATTATGTTATCGATTCCTCTGACAATTATTTGTTCAATGAATCAATAAACTTGTTTATTGTCTAGGAATTATCAGAAAATAGAGGAAAATGCAAATTACAATTTCCCAAGGTGCTTGTTTTATCAGACCAAAACTCCAAAATATGTAATTAAAATACATGAAAGCACCTTCACATTTGAGAAGCTGGAATCAGAGTATTTGTGCATTTGTATTTTGGCTTGTTAAATTGCATCAATAAATATCTGAACAATTATCAAACTTGTTGTCAATTAACTTTCTGTCAATCGACTATTTGTTTCAGCACTATAACTAACACATTCATGATTTGATATTAAAGCAGCACCGACTAATATTTTTATGTCAACAAATCAGCAACTGTCAATGCTAACACATTTGCCATGACAACTTAACAAGGTTGTATTTACAGCTTATTCCACTGCCACCAAGCGCCCAAAAGTAAATACATATTTGTCATCCTCGTTTTAATTCTACCAATTCAGCTCCAAGCAGCTTTGACCCCCTTGGTAACCACCAACAATAAATGACTAAAGGAGCTACTTTTGTCTCAGGGTTTTATTCTACTAATAAGTACTGCATGTCATATTTATAACTTTCAAATTTGGAAGTATGCGTTTTTTAAAGAGGGCATCAGCAGCACCAATGGCACTTTTCCACATGCAGCAGGGCCATGAGCACTTTGTGAGTGGGGGAAATCTAAGAGATAATGAGGTAAATATTGGACTTGGACTGGATTGTGCCGCACAAGTCATTGCAATCATTTTACAGTCCTTGTTTGCTCACATTAGATCTCAAATGACCTTGTTATGGGTCACCACTGTTTTGGGGAGAAGCTGCAGCAGCTAACTCGTTATGTTATAATGACATGCAAACTTCATCAGTGTAGAGAAGACGCTGTTCATTTTTGGTTAAACTAATAACTAATAATATAATCCTTCATAGCATTTGATTTAAACTTCTCCTCTTTTCTCACTCTAATTCCGTACTGTAGTTACTGCAGATACATGAAATAATAGTTTTTTAATTCCTTAGACTATTACCTTAACAAATTGTGGGTATTGCTCAGTCATTTGCTGCAGGCTAAATCTGAGATAATACGCTGGCTGAGGTTGGAAATGTATTAGAATCTTAATAGAATGGAGACATGGACTTATTGACTTTTTTTTCTTATGGTGTTATATCCCAAAGCTATTGCAAAAATATTATCACATCTGTGATGTCCTGCTCCAACTTGTCTCATCAAATGTTCATCGTTTATAGATTTATAGATATTTTGCTGTGTCCATGTTGTGTGCATCTGTTTAGAAAGAGAAATCCCTCCTCCAGTTATATTTAGGAATGGATTTTGATTGTGCTTCTCATATTGAACGACATATAGTCATTTCTATCAGAGACCATATGTTCCTGCAATACTGAAATTGCACAACAGTGAGATTTCAAACAGCAGACGACAGACTGCAGTGAGATTTAATGGAATGACTGCAGATGGACGAATGGTTAGAGCTAATGCAGCAGTGAGACGGACTGAACTGGTTAAACATAGTATATTCAGCATGTGTGTGGCAGTTTGTGTGACAGACTGTCGGTGTGTGTGCTTGGCTATGAGGCATGGCCAGATGCTGTTTTGGGACATGCTCTCAAGAGAATAAAAGGCTTGGCTCTCTAAGACCTCATCAGCTGCCATCAACACTGGGACAGTGGAGAGAAAACCAAATTACATGTGATCACAAACACTTACTGAATAAATGGAATGTTGTGATCTGAGGGTGTTGCTGGAAAATGACTGACACGGGTGGAGGCTTGGGGTGGAGGGGCGAATGCAGGGACCTAAGCTCTCAAAGCTCAGGCCAGGGAGATGTAAAACAAGAAAGAAACTCAAAAGAAGTGTGAGAAGATGTTAGTGTGCCACACACACTGTGATGTAGGGGACTGTGGATGCACCTGAAGTGAACAGAATCTCATTTTAAAGGTTAATATAAAGTATTCATCATTGCAAATGGTATCATGCCGACGTATATTGTAAGTGCAAGGGATATTTAAGAGGAAAGCAAATTATTTTCTAAAAGAAGAATTGATTTTGTTCCTACTGGTGGGTGTTTACCTAAATAATCTGTGACTAAAGGTCACATTTTCCACAACTTTTCATTTTATCCTGCATCATTACGCACAGTGCACCTGCGGCAGTCTTTGCACTGTGTGATTAGTCCTGTTTAAAAATGCATAAAATATGTGCACTTTAAATGTTTTCTTTTAAGCGCCGTCACTTTCCCTGCATTAGGCTTCGGATTTGCGAAGATCATTTGTGGCTTACAGGAGAGGTACGAAGGAATGTTATTTCTGAAGACTAAAAGTGCTCATACATCTCTTTTATTGCTATTTTCTGAATGTATATCTTTTTTTCCTTTTGGCTTTCATGGGAAAGTCTGAGAAAGATGGACTTGGTTTCATCCACAGGAATAATCTAAAAGAGCAATTCAGGCAAGCACAAGATTCAGGATTCAGGCTATCGTTTATTTTCTCCATGGAGGAAAAATGTTTTGGCCATAGTGCTGCCAAATAAACTGATAAACAGTGCAAAATGTAACACCACCACTAAGCAACATTTTCTGTGTCTTTTGATTGTTAGTGGATGCGGCTCTGCAGAGCAACCAGCAGATGTTTTGACACCCTTCCAGCTCCTTCCCCTGTCTTAATATTCTCACAAGGGTCCTCTCCTGGTTTTATTTTTAACTGGCATGAATAAATTAATTACTCGGGAAGGAGCAACAAATGAAGCTCCTCTGTGAAAATAATGGCATCACACACCATACTGCATCGCTCCAGTGCAGCACTTTCAAGATCACACACACACACACACATACAAATATACACACAAAAACATGCACCTGCCAATAAATCTCTCCCCCACAGGGACCCGATGTATCTAATTGCGGTCATGTAATTTGTGTGTAGCTACTTTGTTTAGCCTGAAAATGATCAGAGCATAAAGTGCAACAATGCCAACGGCATCGCTTCCAGATTAATATCCAAAGGCATCAACTACTTTAATTTCAATTCAATTCAATTCAATTCAATTTTATTTATATAGCGCCATATCATAACAAAGTTATCTCAGGGCACTCAATCACATGGAGCCGGTCGAGACCAACTTCCACACACACA
>JAVQJL010025688.1:0-10178 GCA_036024295.1 Nannoperca obscura | reverse complement strand
TTGTGGCAGAGGAGTATACTATATTTTATATAGTAAAAAGAAAAATCCAGAAATCACAATGTATGATTTTTTAATGATTTATTTGTGTGATACAGCAGCAAATAAGTATTTGAACACCTGTCTATCAGCTAGAATTCTGACCCTCAAAGACCTGTTAGTCTGCCTTTTAAAAGTCCACCTCCACTCCATGTATTATCCTAAATCAGATGCACCTGTTTGAGGTTCTTTAGACATCGTTTTTGTCAACAATCATTTGAGATGCTGTTCTTTCCTGATAATCCAACACACTGTTGTGGGACTACCAGTTCCATCAGCCAGTTGGACAAAATCACATTCCACTTCTTATGTCACCTACATTTTCCAGGCTACAGGTCGCTCTGATGGGACATAAAGGCTGTAAACAGGTTCCAGCCTGTGAACTGTTAATTCCTGGGAAGTCTGTCTGACCACTAGGCCATGCTGCATCGTTACAGGACAGCCCAGATTCACAAACCTGAGATAACAACAGGAGTCGCTGTATTGATCTGCAGACATCTGGAGTCGTTATTACTGCCTTCCCCATATGCCACTCACTCACACACACACACACACGTACATAAAATGCATGCACTTACACACACAACCAGCAACAGGCTCAAACATGCCCATGCACACCCACACATGGCTGGAACAACCACGTCTCTCACACACACACACACACACACACACACACACACACAGCATTGTTCCAGCCATATGTTCTCCTCCCCAGGTTTGTGTACCACGACTGACTGCACACTAACAAGCTTGTTTAAAACAATCTTTCTGACTGCCTAATTAGTTTCCATCAGCTAAGGATGGCAACCAAAACAGGTCAGTGCATAATTAGAAGATGTATTATCTGCATTTCTCCAATGAAATAAAAAACTTTTCTCACAACGTGTGTGTGATCTGGAAAAGAAAAGACAAAAACTAAACTAAACTCTTTTCTGTTGTTTAAGTCCCAACAGAAATTTGTGTTGGCATTGAAGTACAAACTCATTTATTATGTCTGATAATTGTTGGAGGAACAACTTAGCTAATGAACTCTGTTGTTCTCAAGAATTGAACAAATCTGATTTTCAGGCAGGACTTTACCCTCCTCGAAGTTTGAAACTGTAAAGTTTTTAAACTCATTAAACCTTTACAGTCAAACTCTGGAGATAAAAGACTACGTCTCTGTTGTTTTAGTTGTCTCACTTTGTGGCGAGATAACATTTCCCCCGAACGTCCACATTTTAAAGTAGTTTTTTTCCATCAATGTTGTGTTGCGTCTCCCAAAATAAAACAGAAGTTGAAGTTAAAATAACTAATTCTTATTTTGAACTGAGGAAAAATATGTCCAACAGGAATATTCTGCATAGTTTGATGGCTCCTAAAACAATTAATCAACCTCATAGACTTAAAAAGGAAACTTAACCCTTGATTTAACACCAAAAGATTGTTTATGAAGACAGAGTGCATTATGAGATTGGTCAAACAAGCTACTTACTGTAAATGTAAGATCAGCCTAATGAGACAAGATTAGACAACGGCACCATGGATAAGCCATCTTAGAGGCCATCTGAGACAAACACAGCGAGTGTTTCAGTTGTCAGTGTGTGTGTGTGTGTGTGTGTGTGTGTGTGTGTGTGTGTTCCTGCAGAAGGAGAAAAGCTATAAGCTCAAGGATAAGAACGGGGGTTAGCATCCCTGCAAGTCTGATATATCTTGTCTATTTGTGTTCTTGTCTGTGTGTGTGTGTGTGTGTGTGTGTGTGTGTGTGTGTGTGTGTACTGCATTGAGAGATGTATACGTTTGTGGGTTTGGGTGCAGAATTGGACTCCCTGGGGTTCTTTATGGTTTAAAGAGTCTGTGTTTCTACTTAAAAGACCAAAGCCTACAAAGTAATCTCCCATTCCTGGATAAGACTGCGGCAGACTGACATTTGGCAGCCAGGAAAGCTGCAGGGGGGAGGAATATAACCAACGTATAACCCAATCCTCAGGTCAGCACAGCAGGCAATATGCTTTCACACAGCCCTCATACTGTCCCCATAAAAAAGTACTCTACTCCATCTGACTTAGACTGATGCAGATGGGCTGACGGCCTCCGATTGCTGTATTTAAAAATCAGGAAAATGCTGCATGTCATCAGCAGCAGCATTCAGAGAGCAGGAACTTTTCATTCTGACAAACAGTTCTTAAGATATCTGTGTTCCTTTAACACGTGATGTAATTACTTGCCTGTTTGTCTGGCAGGCAGCAGGACATTTCACAAACTTTGTAATGGATTTTCTTCAAATGTGACGGGCAGATAAACCTTCAGTTGGTGAAGCTGTGATGTGATTGTCATCAGATGTGATTTTTTCATCATTTGATAATGGAAACTGGCAGAAATTTGATTAAAATGTTTACGCATCTGATATTAGAGTCAAAAGATCAATTTCACTCAAAATCTAAGTGTGACGTGGTGTAACAATAAGCTAGAGGAGGTTAGAGAATGCAAAAAGAAATTGTATACATAGAAAATACAAATCTGTCATGAGATAAACTGGCGACCTGTTCAGAGTATAACTTGTCTCTAACCCTGTGCATGCTGGGATAGCATGCAATGGAATTTATGAACAATAATGACTAAAGATATATGTATATTTGGTACAGAAGATGCCTTTACTGACAAATGACAAAACAAAACCTGAGAAAGACTTTGTTGTCAGAGTGAAACTCCTCTGGAGAACAAATGTGAACTAACCTGTAATTATGCATGCCTAAGCAGATCAAGTCATGTACCTATAATGAACGCACACACTGTAATTCCAGAGACATAATCACTCATCACTCAGCCGGAGAGAGAGAGAAATAACTAGTTTTCCCCAAGAACGGCAATAAATCAAAGCCCCTCTCACTGTAATGGCTCTTGTTTCTGCAAAGACTCAAACCAAGTTAGCTAAATCCGATTTACGGTCGGATGTCTGGAGAACAACAGGCCAATAACAACAAACAGCAGCCAACCAAATCCCCCTCGCTAACCATCACTACCACTACCACCCACCTAATCCAGTGGTCTTTGAGTTAGGTATGATGGAAGATAATCTTTCAGATAATCTGGCTAGCGCTCAGTCGGAGCTCCTCTAAACAGTTTCTGCTTTGGAAAACACTGTGGGGGGGTGAATTCAACGAAAGGACAACGAACAAGAGACAAAGAAAGCAGAGACTCCAACAGAAGTCAGAATATCACTTTTAAAATGACATTTAAAACTTCAGTAAGTGTTATGACGTATTAAATACAGACCTTGGTGTTGCTGTACAATCAAACGATTTATTCAGAGATTATCGTCTGCCTCCCAACAATTCTAATTCTGTTCCAACTGTGACCCCTTCATCAAAACTGCTGCCCAGCACAGGCCCGTACCGTACAGTACCGTACCATACCGTATCGTACCGTACCATACCGTACCGTACAGTACCGTACCATACCGCACCGTACAGTACCATACGGTATGGTACATTATGGTACAGTATGGTACGGTACGGTACCGTATCGTACTGTACCGTACTGTACCGTACCGTACCATACCGTACCGTACCGTACCGTACCGTACCGTACCGTACCATACTGTACTGTACCGTACCGTACTGTACTGTACCGTACCATACTGTACTGTACTGTACCGTACCGTACTGTACCGCACCGCACCGTATTGTACCGTACCATACTGTACCGTACTGTACCATACGCCGGGTAGGATTTTAATACCATTTCCTGCATTTCTACATGCGTCTTAAATTTAATGGCTTATCCTGAACTTAATCCTTCTTACCTTCTTGTATCCATATTTAACATTTAACATTTTAAGATGGTAAATACATCAGTTAATCACTGGGAAGGGAACAATTCATCAAACGAATGTAAAATAAGCACATTGGTGACCCGGCGGTAGACGCTGGGGGAGAAATACCAATGGTAGTGGTACTATTCAAGTGGACCCAACATTAGAATACCGGACACTAGAGTGTTTCGCAGCATTAAAGAAAATGGGGGGGGGAGTATGTGTCCGGGGATGTACTGCCCTCTTCCCTCTTCTTAAATTTCAGGTGAAATCAAAAACCCTTTAAAAACAGTGTTTTCTGAGAATTGCAGATGGATGGAAAGACAGAGAAAGAAGAGAGGTGGAGATGGAGGGAGCAGACTGAGAGGGAGAGATTGGGAGTACGAGAGCAGGAAAGTATATTAGAATTAGAATTTTGTTTACACCACTAGGTCGATTATCGTGTCTCCCAAACTGCCCTTGGTCATGACAAATGCCAGATGTGCCACATCATCCATCTGATTTATTCTCTCTTCCTCCTCTCTTTCATCTACATTCAGTGACAGAAAGAAAAGCACGTCACAAGTGGGTTGAAGTCCATGTATGTACAAAACTAAGAAGGAGGATGGGGAGATGGATGGTTGACTGACAGATGGGTGACTGGCTGGACTGACTAATGAATGGATAAATGTACCAATGGATAAACTGAAAGAAAAGAGAGGTCAGTTAAATATGCATGGAGGAAGAACAACCCCCCCACAGGGACACAGGTCCAGCTCTGGGCGAGTCTTGCACCCTCATTAATCAGAATGGGTCAAGGGTTGGCATGTTAGCTATCCCACACTGTGGAAGGGCAGTTTAGAGGCACAGCTGGCGCACAGTGGGACTCGGCCAAACAGTGAGTCATGTTGCAGCCAGACGTGGTCTCCCTCTCCCTGCGGTGGACCAGGGGATACAAGTGGCCCTTGATATGCCCATTAAAAGGACAACAGAGGCTACAGCTGGCCAGTGGCTTGCCAGTCTGCCACTACAAAACAGCATGAACTACAAATAGCAGTTGACTACAGGACTATTGCTCTGGTACAGAATCACTACAGTACAACATGCGACTACTATGTGGCTTTCTCAAGTCAACAGGAAACCATTGGCTGCAGCTTGAAAACAAACGAGGCCTACCGCCAAGTACCACACCCACCTTCGAGCCCCCAGGTGTACACTTTGTATGTGATTAGTCCATCTTTAAAAAGAATCTGAAGGTTTTGAGTGTACAAACATTAGACAACCCAGGTGGATAAATCTTAAGTCTGTATGAGTTCTTAGTGTGCTAATTATATCTTTCTAAATGCACTGCGTGCATGACGCTCGTTGCATCTGGAAATAAACTGCAGTGCACGCTGTGGAAATGGAAATTATATGTCAACATGTCAATTATATGATAATTCCCATGGTTAAATATATAATAACAGACTCCAGGTATTTTAGCAGTAGGACTGACTTTTCCTTGACTTTCAATAACTCTAAGCTGAACTCCCTGTGATCATCTACACAACGCAGGCTAACAAGCATATGTGCCGGTGGATAGCGATTCTCTGCTGATTTGACCTGAGGTAGAGATAAAGTTGTTTTGCCTGCCTTTGAAAGTACTTAAGGGCCTATTGGATGTTTTGGCAGGTAGATATCTAGTTCAGGCGAGAGCCTAGTGAAGCATTGTGTTTTGGGATGCCTTCCTGAATCTGATGAATGAGCAGCAGAAATGGAGCCATTAATCCAGAGACTTTAGGGAGAAGAGAGGAGGGGAGGATAAGGAGGAGTGGAAATCAATCTTGCTGCCTCCTTACGTTCCCCTTCTTCCTCTGTGTTGCTGTCCTGTTCCTTGTATTTTTGTCTTATTCTTTCCCCATCTTCTTATGTTTAAATATGTTCCTTTGCCATCATTGTTAATTTCTCATTTTTTATTTTGGCCACGCATATTTTTTCCATAATGTTGTCTCTGTATCTATTTGATATTTTCTCTCATCAGCTCTCCTCCATCCCTGTTTGCTATTTCCTTTCTACCTCAATCACACACTTACCTCCCGTTTTGCATCGTGATTACTCGAGTTTTAAACTTTTGCATAACTTTTCATCTGAAATGAAAGCTCTTCTAAGACACGCTAAGGTTAACAGTTGGCTTGTTGTGAAGATGAAGTCTATTGGCTGTTAGAAAAAGCCTTCTGGTATAAGTCCAGTTATTATTTCCCTTGGAGACGGTTCTGCAATCTTCCCTTCATTTGGTAAGCCATTTTAATCATGCACCACTGTGAGTGGCACAGCTGTTACAAAAGGTATGAGAGAGGTAATGTGATTTCCTGGAGGGATAATGATTCATCACCATGCCCCTACGATTTATATACCACTTCAAGAAAACCTTTTACTCATTCTGCAGCATGCTGCGTCTACTGTACATGCAATGTATAGCAAAGAATGGGCGCAGGACAAACACACATCGGTACTGAAGTTTATTTCTCACAAATGTATTGTGCCGCCAAAATAGAGCCCAAGTCTCTTTCTCCCTCTTCATTGCCTCTCACGCGTCTGCTGCTCTCTACTTGTGTCTGACTTCCTGTGGTTTCTTCTCTTTTCTGTATTCAAAAAGTCAAAACGTTTAGTTTTTATTTTTATGAGAGTAAAAGAAGTGTCAAAGAGGAAACACGGAGAGCTTCCCTCTGGGAGGAACATGGCAGGGACAACTTCCTGTTCTGTGCGTAGGGGAATTATATATTACTAAAGATACGCTGGCCAATGGCTAGAAATACAATTAACATTAGAGATCCTAACAGCTCCCACCACTACAAGACACACACACACACACACATACACACCAACACATGCCTGAGGCTCGTGGAGCTTCAGCATTAGCTGTGTGACCGTTGAAATGTTGCAGAGGTTGCACTTTTAATCTGCATCCTCACACCCAAGAAGTAACAGCCTAACCTCTACCTCCACACACACACACACACACACACACACGCAGAGGCAAGCTCTCCTGTGACGATGCCCCTCCAAGGCAAACAAGCAATATCAGACAAAAACCCTCATGGATGCTTTTGCCCTCCTTGGATTTAGCAAAAGTGTGTGTGTGTGTGTGTGTGTGTGTGTGTGTGTGGTGTTGTGTGTAAGTGCACTGTCCAAACTGAAGCACTCATGATTCCTTTCATATAAATAACACGTATGAGTCCACATGTAGAAACACACCAACACACGCATGCTCCCCACAGCACTTAAGGACATTCATACATTCACCTCATTAAAAGAAATACAAGTCAAGTGTGTAATATTTCATCACTGAAGTGCCTCAATAGCACCCTCATCAAATGATCAGCCTCTTAATCATGGCAGCTTTAAGAATGTCATTAAATTGGCTCATTGACTCCATACGCACAGACGCAGGCACACACACACACACACACACACACACACACACACTTGTTCTTATCAGAGACACATTAACGTCGTCCATAATCGACACACGTTCAAACTAATTAAATGCACATAAACACATAAACACACAAACAAACAAACAAACAAATAACCTCAAACGAACAAATACACACCAATCTCCGCCCTCACACTCACATACTCGCACAAAAGCAGCAGCAGACAAGGCGACACCCTGTAGCTTCGTGACTTGGATAAATTGGATTAAATCGACTCGTACCAGATGTCTTATAGTGGATTTTAGTTACGTCTCCCTGCATGGAACCAACTACTGAGAGTTAAACCATAACTCACATCATCTGACTTACAGAAGAACTCCATTAACTTTGGAGCACGACAAAAGCCCATTTTCAGCTCTCAAAAGTAACAGAATAACCTTTTTGTGACAATGAATTTTAAGAAAGTGCACGTGTATAATTATGAATTAAATACATGTTCTAACTTTCTTTGCTTTTCATCTTTGGTGCTAAGTGCTCTTTTATTTGCTTCTTGCTTGTCGTTGTAATCTCTTCTTCTTATGGTACTGTTAGATTTTTCTTTGTCTGTTGGTCGATGAGGCCATTAGTTTAAGATATTAGTGTCATGCTACCCACCTGACTTTCTTTATTGATACAACAGTACTTTTCTGAACACTGCATATCATTTCCTGAGAGATACCATGTCTTTCAAGAACTGCATATAGCTTGAAATACAAGAAAACAGCTTTCTGATACTGTACGTAAATGTTTCAGATTTCCACTAAAGGAATCAATCTTTGATAAACGGCTGGATAAATGTTGTTGCTAAAGGAAATCTGACCTCTCACTTTTCTACAGTGGGCTAAGTGAGAGCACAGTGCTTTATTGATCTCTAGTGGGGTCAATAAAGTGTCACATCATACTACATGGGTAGAATGATTGCAGTACTGTGACAGCTTCCATGGTTAGCAATGTAGTCCATCAGCAGAAAGGATAGAGGGTGAATGTATATTGTGATATCATAAGCAGCAAGAAGAAGAATGCTCTGAGCCAAAACGGCGCAGTAATGTAATCCAAAATGGAGCAGAAAGGAAATCTATTTCAAATCCCGCTTTATTAATACCATCGCTGCCTACAGGCAGGGAAGGGACAATTGAGTTGCAGCAATTTTCAGGATGAGGAGGGCCAGAGAAGGGAGGGTGAGAGGGATACTGAAGAGTGGGAAGAGAGGGAGGGGTGCTGAGGATGAGGCGGTCTCATTTGCGGGAGAGAGAGAGATGGAGACCGAGCAACAAAGAGACAGAGAGAGAGAGAGAAAGGGGAAAATAGGAAAGTCAACAACAAAAAGAAACACATTGAGGGACAGAAGGAGAAGGAAGTATGTAAAAAACATCAAGTGAAATATGAAAGAGGAAATAGTGATAGAGTGATACGAGTAAGAGGAAAGAAAAGAAAAAATGACGACCATAGAGTGAAACAGAGAGATAGAGGGGACGAGAGAAAGATTTAAAGCAGTGATATAATGAGCCAATTGATGGTGAGACCTGGGGTTAAGCACCTGGAGCCAGCCAGTAATTGGCTGAGAAAACCAGAGTGACGGACAGAGCGATATCGGCTGCAAGCTGGAAGGAGAGAGAGAGCGAGAGATGGAAGGCGGTACCCAGGGCGAATAATAAACGCATGAATACAGCTGCTCGTTACAATAATGTCACTCAGCCAATTACAGTCAGATTAAATTCTAAAAGAAAAATGCCTTTTTCTTCAAAACTCCTCAAGAGATGTTCACACGGTGTAATGATACCTCCAGATGGTCTTGTGTTCAGAATTAACTTTGAGGATGGAGCTTTTTATTTTTTACCTTCTCACTTGAACACTAAAGCAACATCCCTCACGGGGCTTTTCAGGGCTGGTGGTGCCACGTTGAACTGTTTTTGGAAATGTATCTATTGTTCACTTTAACAGAGACCTACATGATCTATGTGTCCCCTGTTGATGTGATGGTCCATACTGTTGCTTTATCACTCACTGTGTTCATGACAGCATCATCTAAACTAAGATAAATTAATATAATAGTGATAATCTTACATTGCGTCTTTGGGGCAGCTGTGGCTCAGGAGGAGGAAGACCCAGGGTTGGCGGTTTGATCCCCGGCTCCTTCTGTTCACGTGTCCCTCGGTGTGTGAATATGTATGTGAATGGGTGAATTACACCAATAAATAAAGCGCTTTGAGAAGCATTAAGTTTGGAAAAAGTCCATTTGCCTTCTGTGTTGTTGGTAACAACAAAGACAAAGAAGCAGGCCATAAAAAGGCTGAGGCTGAGGTATTCTGAACAGTAGTGATGTGTAGTTCATGAGTTAGTAGTTAAATGAACTACTCCTTTCCCATGAACTACTCCTCTCAGAGACTAAGTCGTTCATTTGGCGCATTGCGCCACAATGTATGAGTTTTGTTTTTCCCACGAGACAGCTCCACAGGCTCAGGATTTCTGTTCAATCCTGAGCCTGTGGAGCTGTCGTGGGAAACGATCGAAGATCCAGTTCAGCAGTTCAGCCCTTTGTCTTTCAATTTACACGTGACAGCTGCACAGGTTCAGGATTGGAGAGAAATCCCTTCTGTCCAATCCTGAGCCTGTGTAGTCAGTGAACGACTTGATGACCACGAGCGGTGAACTACTCCTCTATAAGAAGCAGTTCACCGCTCTTCGTTCACTTTACATGTGACAGCTACACGGCTCAGGATTGGACAGAAATGAGTAGGATGAGCAGTTCTACGTTCATTGTTTACATGACAGCTGGCTGGGCGCACAGACAGAAACGTAAATGAGGAGCCTGGACTGCTACTAGATTTAGCATAGGATAGTAATTTTGTATTTAGGCTGAAAATAACATTTTTAATATTAATGATTAATAAATGAACGAATGACTTGAAAAAAAG